>JASJOG010000172.1:672500-704175 GCA_030142905.1 Heliopora coerulea | reverse complement strand
GAAAATTGTCAAATTGAATCGCAAGAATAATTCTCGGCCAGTCTTGTGAAATCTGATCTAATGAAGTATTGAGTGACCTGAACTAGGAAAGTCCTAAGGATGGCAGTAAAGACCCAAAACTTATATTGAGGGCATGCCTGCACTCTTAAGTAGTCAACCTAACCACCTTCAGAGTTTAATGAATAGTAATACCAATACACAGCCACCCCACTCTCATCCAATTCCTTCACATCAGGCGAGAATGCAAACAAAGTTTACTGGATTAGATTGTCGAACAGCCTAACGCATGAATTTTAACTCACAGACCGCCTTTAATATGACTGGAAACAGAAAAAGGTGAAGTTTTAGCCAATAGTAGTTTTAAAGCAATGAAAATTGAAAATTACAACTGACAAATTGCCGAGAATCTTGGATGCCCCACGCTCCTTTCAAAAATTTCTACCTCGACAGTTCTCTTGACAAGACTAGAGAAACGCGTACGATGAACAGCTCAAAAAATAACTGAAAATAATATAAAATGACAAAAACCATATCGTTATGTCAATAAGCCAGTGCCTTCGAGAGCACTTGAACCCTGGCCTTTTGATTCCTCACGGAAACACTACAGCTTCTTAGACTACCCACCTGCTGACACTTTATGCCTAATTGCTATTATTATTATTATTTCTTCTTTAACACAGGGCCATCCCTGGGGTATTATTTCTTGTCAAGTCTTATCCTGAGACTTTAGACTTCCAACACCTTACTCAAAATATGAGACGATCCAAGGAGAGCAGACTTTTGGAATGTTCTTTTCCTGTCTGGAATCCCAATTTGCTGCAAGTGACTCTTCAGTTGCTTGGATACTGAACCTAATGCCCCAACTTCCACTGGCACAACCTTTGTCCTTGTTTTCCATAAGTTCCCAATTATTCTTGCTAGATCTTGATACTTCTCTCGCTTTTTTACCTCTCTCTGAACAACATTACAGTCACCAGGTACAACAATGTCCACAATAATCGTTTCTCCTTCTTTCTTTGAACAATATCTGATCTCCGATGATGAGTTTCTCGATCAGTTTGGATGTTAAAATCCCATTTTAAATTATTATTATTATTATTATTATTATTATTATTGTTATTATCGTTTTCTCACGGCCTAGTTCTTAACCGGTTTGTAACTCACTATCAGGCTACATCCCGTAGCTTAAGGCAGTAAGCTTTCACCATCTATTTAACCATTTTCTAATACTTTTCGTATTATTCGAGCTGTTCCTAGCAAACAAGATTTTTGAAGAAGTTCAAAACTGTCCTCCATATTTATTCTTTTCAACCACTGAGAGAGTCTTTTTCCAACCGTTCCTAACTCTCCAACCACAGTCGATATGATAGTTACATTCCTGCAATTCTGCAGCTTATCAACTTCTCTTATTAAGTCTTTATATTTAGTTAGTTTCTCCTGCTCCTTCTCCTCCACCCTTGTGTCGAACGGACATGCGACATCTATTATCCAACAATCTCTTTTTTTCTTTTCATAAATCACAATATCCGGTTTCTTATAGTCAACATGATGATCGGTCTGTATTGGGAAACCCCACAACAGTTTCACATCATCAGTTTCCAGTACTCTCTCTGGATTGTGTTCATACCATTGTGCCTTGTAGGGAAGTTTATATCTTTTTGCACATGTTCCAGTGCACTACAACTGCCAATCTATCATGACGCCAAACCTTATACTGAGACTGCGAAAGTTTTTTACACTCAGCAACAACATAGTTAATTGTTTCATCCCGTTTCCCACACATTGTACACAAAGGGGTTATATCTTGTTTATCAATTTTATTCCTTGTAAGTAAATTTCATCTTACTAAGTGTAGATGTTTGTAAGCTTGGATATATGTATGATGAAAAGTTTGTTCTCAAGCTTTTATCTCAAGCTTTTTCTGAGATAAAAGCTTGAGAACAAACTTTTCATCATACAATTTTATTCCTTATTGCGTTAGCAATGCTTGATCCTGTGCTGCTATTATTGTTCCCTCGGTTTCTTTTTTCAGAGTCCCTTTTCTTAGCCAAAGCCAAGTTGCTTTATCTCGTACACTCTCTGTATTCCTCATGAACTATCCATGCAATTCTTTTCCCACATGTTGACTCTTCCTTTACCTTACTTTACTTTACTTTACTTTACTTAAATTTATTTTAGCATGGTGGCCTATTCTGTCTTCTGTTTTTCAAAGGGCCGTGCATTAATTTAGTACAAAAATACATTCTTAACTAATAACTATATTTACATCTAAAATATTAATACTAAATATATTACTATATACACAAAGCAGAAGTTATTAATGGTATATGAAGACTGTTTTCTAGGATGTATTATATATATATTCATCTATTAAATTTATGAAGCTGTTTAAGCGAATTGTATGGATATTATTGATTATATTATGAGGTAGACTATTCCAGAACTTTGATGCACGGTATATAAATGTATATTTTAAGAAATTAGTGTTAGGCTTTGGTAAATAAAGATTTTTATCGTTACTTCTCAGTCTGTAGACGTTATTGTGGAGAATTTTAAAGTGGTCTTTTAGATATTTTGGTGCCCATCCTCGTAAAGCTTTAAATGTTGAAAGTAGTTCTCGCTTTTTTAAATTTATTTCAATTGGTTTCCAGTCAAGATTTTCGAAAATTTCCAATGATCGGATTTCATATCTTGCTCCCGTTATTACACGTGCAGCCCTTTTTTGAAGTTTATAGAGTTTGTTTATGTTAGTTGTTGTGCCATCATGCCCTACATTAGAGAAATAAATGAAGTGTGGTAAAACTAGAGTGTTATACATTTTTACTAATGTTTCCTGAGTCACAAATTCTTTTGCTCTTCTTAAAAGAGCTATATTGTTTGAAATTTTTTTAAATTGAGCATCTATGTGCTCTTTCCACTTCAATTGCTCATCAGTTATTACTCCTAGTACCTTTTTTTCTTTCACTCGAGAAATGACCTGATGTCCAATAACTATATGCGGATTAGTTGAAATGTGTTTTAGTTTTTGCCTTGATCCAATGATCATATACTCCGTTTTTTCCATATTTAGGGTAAGCCTATTGGCTATTAGCCATTTATGTACATTTTCTAGATCAGTGTTAAGTTGTTGCTCAATGTCTGCGGACGACTTCCCTCGGCATGAGATATTGGTGTCGTCCGCAAACATCGCAGCATGAGTTGTTTCAAGGCAATTAGGTAGATCATTAATGTATATGAGGAACAATAATGCGCCAAGATTTGATCTCTGTGGGATTCTGCAGGTAATATTTTGTGGTTCTGACATTGCAAGCTTTATTTTACAAATTTGTTTTCTTTGAAATAAGTATGATTGAAACCACCGCAACGGCGTTCCTCTCACTCCATAATATTCTAATTTGGAAATCAGAATGTTATGGTCGACAGTGTCAAACACTTTTTTAAGGTCCAAAAATAACATTCCGTTAATTAAACCCTCATCAATATTCGAAAGCCATTTTATTGTAGAGTGTGTGTGTGTGTGTGTGTGTGTGTGGGGGGGGGGGGGGGTCGTTTCATTTGAATTTTGAGGACGAAATCCTGACTGGTAAATCGAAAGTATTTCGTTATGGGACAAGAATTCGTAAAGTTGTCCCGTAAACGATCTTTTCAAAAATCTTTACAACGGCGGATATAACTGATATCGGTCTGTAATTTCAGTAAGTTGATTTATCACCTGATTTGTAAATTTGTGAAATTTTGGCGTATTTCAGATCATCTGGAAATATTCCTGTATTTAGAGACAAATTGAATATATACGTTAGTGAGTCTATAATGGAGTCCCCTTCCGCTTGTAAAAGTTTAATGGAGATCTTGTCAATGCCGTATGATTTAGTCGCTTTAGCTTTTTTTATTTCCTTCTTAATTTTCGTATTTGTGATATTTCGAAATTGAAATACGCCAATCCCACGAGATTCGGTCGTCATGTAATGTCGATGATCGTGATCATTAGGAAGGATATCTCCTGCAAGCTTAGGGCCAATTGTGGAAAAGTATTTATTGAATTCATTAGCAATGTCCTCATCATCAGTCAGTGTTTCACCGTTGACAACAATCTCTTTTACTGTTGTTACTTTTGATTGCTTATTTAACAATTCATTTAAAAATTTCCAACCTTCCTTACTATTTTCGCAATTTTCCAAATTAGATTTGAAATATTTTGTTTTAGCTTCCTTTATTATTTTATTAACCTGGTTTCGACAGTTCTTGTATGCCTCGTGATATATAGGAGAATTGTATGTTACTGCTTTTTTCTTTAAATAATCCCTACGGTGACTCATATTTTTAATGTCGTTAGTTAGCCACGGCTTGTATTTATTTTTAACTTTTTTAGTCCTAATAGGCGCATGGGTGTCGGCAATTTCTAAGAAATTCTCTTTCCAATAGTTCCTTCACTTCCCCTCGTTTTTACCCTCATCCAATATTCCCTCTTTTTTTACAGCATTTAGCAGCCTCTCCTGACTGACTTTAAGATATTCATTCAATCTATAAGATTCTATTGGAACACAGTCCTCAACACTAATCAATCCCCTTCCTCCATCATCTTTTTTGATGTACAGCCTATCTGTGTTGGCTCTTGGGTGTAAAGCTCCGCAGATTGTCAATAATTTCCTAGTCTTCCTATCTATGCTTCTCAACTCTGTCTTTGTTCAATTTATTATACTTACTCCATATCGAACAATTGACATCGCTCTCGCATTAATTGCTTTCATGATGTTCCCTCCATTTAACTTTGACTTAAGGATCTTTCTAACTCACCGATAGTATTCTGATGTTATAATATTCTTCATATCTTCACTTTTAATCTCGTCCCCTTCTAGTATTCCCAAATATTTATGTCCTTCTTCTTTCTCTAACCCTCTGATTATCCGATTGTCTGGCATCCTTATTCCATCACATTTAACAATTTTGCCTTGTTTCATGATAAGCACTGCACATTTTTCAATTCCATATTCCATACAGATATCACTACTGAAGATCCTGACTGAATTTATCATGCTATCCGCTTGGTTTTCATTCTTCGCAAATAGTTTAAAGTCATCCATAAACACTAGATGATTGACTTTGCCTCTGCCGTCACCCCGAAGTCATACCCAATCTTCATCTTCCTGACAATAAGTGACATTGGGATTAATGCGACCACAAAAAGCAGTGGCGACAAACTATCTCCTTGAAATATTCTTTTGCGTATCCTAACATTTCCCAGATCTTTCTTTCCAACCGTCAAATTTGTAGTCCACTTATCCATTCCATTCAGCAGTATCTTTTTAACATTTTTAGCTACTCCAAATATATCAATGCACATTTTCAACCAACTATGTGGGACCATGTTGTACGCTTTCTTGTAATCATTCCATGCCATTCCTACCCTAGTTTTTCATCCTCTTACAATTTCTTATGATCATTTTATCAATAAGAAGTTGATCCTTTGTACCCGTTAAATTCCTTCGGCATCCTTTCTGTTCTTCTGGAAGTAGATTCTGTTTATCCAAATGTTCGTATAGCTCCACACCTACTATTCCAGTGAATAGATTCCACATTAGTGCAAGACAAGTTATTGGTCCAAAATTTGTTACCACATCTCCTTGCGTCCTATCTTTCTTGATCAAGATGGTTTTTCCTGTTGTCATCCAGTTCGGGATCTGGCCTTCCATCAAGCATCTTTGGAGTCCCATAGCTATTCTTTCGTGGCATGATGTAAATTTCTTTAACCAAAACCCATGAAGACGATCTGGTCCAGGTGCTTTCCAATTTACTTTCTTTAGCTGTTTCTTTACTTTATCCGTTGTCAGTACTATATCCTCCTGCTTTTTTTACTCTGTTTAATTCCCTCTTCACTTCGTTTAACCATTCTGCTCTTTCATTGTGTCTAACTGGGTTGTCCCAAATCTCACTCTAAAATCTGAGAAATTCATCTTCATTTTTATTACTATTATTATTATTATTATTTTTATTATTATTGTTAATATTATGTTCAATTCGCACAGCTTGATTTTCTGCTAGTAATCCTCAATGTCCGCCGTCTGCAGCCAGTGGTCAAGGGTGACACTGGTCCATTCAATTTTCTAGAGGCTTTCTTAATATCCTCGCAGTTCCTGGAATGGACGTCTTGTGGAGATATTTTATATTAAGTTTTATTCCTAACCTATCTATCGATTTTTCCAGCTTCTTGCTCACAGTACCGAGTGCTCCGATGACTACCGGTACTACATCTACCCTCCTCATTTACCACAACTCCTTAATTTCCCATTTTAGCTCGTAGTAGTTGTGAATCTTCTCCTCTTCTTTCACTCCGACATTTTTATCATCGGGAATGGCAATGTCAACAATTAACCGTTTATTTTCTTCTTTCTCCACAACTTCTATATCTGGTTTTTGACATTCTATGTGATGATCACACTGTGTCATGAAATCTCATAGCTCTTTTATCTCATCATATTCCACCACTCGTTTCGAGGCGTGATCATACCAATGAGTTGCTTGCTCCAAGCCATATTTCCCACATATCCAATGGACTATTCTTGCCACCTTATCATGTCTTCTTTTATATTCCCTTTGAGCAAGCTTTATGTATCCACTAATCGAATGTCCCACACTTTCTCCTTTTTTACCACACATTCGACATAGGCGTGATTCAGCAGTCTTATCTAAGTTGAACTTGATATAATTAGTTCTTAATGCCTGTTCTTGCGCAGCACAGATAAGAACTTCTGCTTCTGCCTTTAAATCACTCTTTTTCGACCACAACCACCTCTTCACCTTGTCAATATCATCACTTGTCTCACTACAGTACTGGCCATACATCTTTTTGTATGGCCAGTACTGTAGGAATATTCTCTTAGTTCTCTTCTTAGCTTACGTTCCAATCCTTTTCGTCCACCATGGCTCCGTATTTCTTTTTGCTGTATTTTTCTTCTTTGTTCCTATCCTTTCCGCCACTAACATACTAACAGCTTTCAGTAACCTGTTAGTTTCTGTAATATTGCTAGTTTCAATATACTTCAATACCTTGTTAACCCTTCTTATTTCCTCCACTACTCTTGTTTTATTCACTTTCCTAAAATCATAATCAACTTCTCTGTCTGGATTATTCATTATAATTTGTAATTTGTAATTTAATTGCTTCACCGTCATAGTACAAAGCAGTAATTAAGTAAATACAGTAAAATATATAAATAAATAATATATAAACAAACATTACTAAAAGTAGAGAATGGTAGGGTAACCGCAACAGCGTAAGCCAATTACTGCGGACCCAGATTTATAAAACTATATGATAAGCTCATGCATTATATTAATAAAACCTAAAAACAACAGGTAATTGGATATTTAAGACTGCGCGTTATGTTACATTTACAGCAAATGGTTTTAAAAGTCCTAGGATTGTCAGGGTCATAAGTTGCTTCAAGCGAAGCATAGTAATAGCTTTTAAAAACAGATTTAAAAGAGTTCAGGTTGTTCCCGCTGAAATCGTTCTCACAAGCCAATGCATTCCAAGTTCTAATGGCACGAACAAAGAATGATCTCTGATACGTTGATGTCTTACATTTGGGTACATTATACACGATTGCAGAATTAGCAAAGGATCTAGTGTACCTACCAGTTCTACGAACACTAGGTATAAGGTTAGGTTTAACCTCTAAGGTATAAGGTTAGGTTTAACTCCACTGTCTTTCTCACCGTTTTCTCATCTTCATTCAATGCATTTTCAAATCATTCAATACTATATTTTTGATGTAGGCACTCTGCTTGTTCATATTATTCTCCTCCTCTATATTTTTTATCCCTTGTCCGCAACCAGTACTGTCTGTGCAATCCCTACTGTTATTGTCATATTCTTCTGTTACCACTGTGGCCGTATTCATTTCCAAGTTCACTTCACCTCTCTTGACTTCCTGTGTCACTTTTCTTCTTATTTCTTCCAATTTAATTGCCGTTAACCACCCGTTTTTTCTAACCATTCCTGCCAGGTCACACAATCTCTGCTCTGATGCTGAAAATGATTCTCTCTCTTTCCATATTCTATGCATTTTTTGCCTGTAACAACAAATGGGTTTCCATTCTTCTGTAAAAGATTTACTTTAATAGACAAATTCCATAGCAGCTACATTCACCTTCTTTGTCGTTTTCATTCTTGTAATGACAGCAGTAAAATGATTACGAATGGGCCTGTGCTGCTGTTCCACAGAACACCTGCCGGACGAGAGACCTTCACTTACAGATCCAGTCCCATTTACGTCGTTATCTAAGTTCCTATGTTTTCTTTGCATCATTTTAATGAGAATGATATGGCAAACTATTACCCCGCCAGATGCCAACCGGGAATTTCAAGGTGTCAGGGTATATGGTTGCTATCTTCATAGAACTACCGTTAGGTGAGTTTCCTCCCATGTTTACAGAGCCCCACCAGCCCTGGTTTTGAAATTAGAATTGTCCTTCTCCTAGGTGAGCTACCAACCAAGGTTCAAGAGCCCCGCCTACCTTGGTTTTGAAATCAGAGTTTGACTGCTCTTAAGGGGGCTTTTGACCAAAACTGACGAGGCCCACGTACCCAGAGCTACTGCTTTTCAGGCGCCAGAAACCCGCCTTTCGCCGTTCTCCAGTTGGTTAAAACGTTTCCGCCACGAGAAGGCCAGGAATTATACTTGTTTGTCAGAAGCTTTATTTGACGCCGGCAATTGTAGCACTTTATAGCAAGTGGAGAGCTTATCCTCCACAATCACTCCAGCTGTGACAAACTATATGGAACCTATTATTATAATTATAATTATTATTGAGGAAAGTCAGCTCATTACTATTATTATTGAGGAAAGTCCGCTCATACGAGCCAATGAGGTCGTTTAGCCCAAATTGCCATATTATGCCAAAGTGGACACATGTCCCATAAATTATAGCGCTATGGCAATCACAAAGTGAAAAACATCGTGAGTAGTTAATGCCATTTTACACCACAGTTTCACATACACAATTCCGTTTGTTGGGCATGGTCAAAGGCTGGTGCTTTGCACCTACAAATCATGAGACTTCCTCAATAACCATCACACTTCCTCTCAGACTATTCTAAGGGTCTGTTTCGCTATTATTATTATTATTATTATTATTATTATTATTGAGTGAGAGGAGCAACACGCCATCAAAATGACGCCGGGGTACAAATGTACGAAGCCCAATATGCCCATCATGACAACCAGTCTGATAAGGGTACAACAGGCACATGCATCACAGCTAAATGTGCGTGATATGGTGTAACTAAAAGAAAACAACACATGACCTTTATTATTATTATTATTATTATCATTATTATTATTATTATTATGTTCATATATTTCGCTGTATTTATACCTGTCCAAACACCGGGTCCCCTCCGAGTCCAAGAGTGAGAGGGCTCTAGAAGTATATTCTCCAGTTGGACCAATTTTCATGTTCTTATAGACTTTTTCTGAGTATATGTGCAGTACCAATAAGAGTAATCTTCTGCAGTTCTTGAAACTTGCCATTTCCTGGAATTTTCTCGATATTTTTACTAGTTCCCTAGTGCGTCCATGATGACTGGTATTGTTGTTGCGTTTAGATGCCACATCCTGGTGATCTCAATTTCCAGGTTTTTATGTTTCTGAAGTTTATCATATTCTTTAGTCGAAATGTTGCTATCACAGGGAACTGCCATGTCAATAATTTGACATGTCTTTGCTTTGAGGTCTTTGATAACAATGTCTGGTTTATTGGCCGAGGTGGTACGGTCTGTTTGAATTGTGAAGCCCCTAAGAATTTTCACATCTTTTCCATTGGTAACCTGTACGGGATGATGTTCGTACCATTTCTCAAGGACTTTGATGTTGTAATGCTTGCACACATTCCAGTGCATGTATTGGCCTAAACGATCACGGCGAGCCTTATATTCTTTAGATGCTAATATAGGACAGCCAACTATGAGGTGATCTACTGACTCATCTGGCTTTTTGCAGATGCGGCAAAGAGAGTCTGTACCGACTCTAACTATCTTAGATCTATAGACGTTTGTCGGGAGGCTCTGATCTTGGGCTGAGATCAAGAGACTCTCGGTTTCCGCTTTGAGACCTGACCCTTGAAGCGAACGATGGGTGGATTTACCGTTAACACCAGCTTCTTCTAGTCTTTGTAGGTATTTGCCGTCCAGTGATTTATTTCTCCAGGTTTCCTTAAGAGCATTTAGACCAGCTTTTTTTGTCCGTTCTTTTAGCTTTTGGCAGCAGCTGTTGGTTTAAGTTGATCTTCTACTGTTGGTTGCCCATCATACCAATGTTTCAGTTTTCTACTCACGGTTATTATGGAATTTTTCTTAGATTTCTCATACTTCAAGACGGCTTGTAGCATGGGATCTGTTGTTGTTTCGAGATATCTACCAAAGCCGATCAGCGTAGTTTTATAAGTCATCTCGAGTTGGTTGAGTCCGCATCCACTATCAATGCGAGGTAGATACAATCTGTCAACGTCTGATTGGGGATGGTGCGTACAAAATTTAGTTAACAGTTTGCGTATATTAGCATCCATTCTCCCCACGTCTGTTTTGCTCCAATTTATGATTCCAAAACTATAAATGACAACAGGAGCTGCAATACTGCAAATTACTTTTACTCTGTTAGAAGAATTGAGTTCCGAATGAAGAATTAGTCGAATTCTACTGTAGCATTCTTTACGAATTTTTTCTTTCATCGCCGTGTATTTGATACCATTACCGTTGATACCAAGGTATTTGTATACCTCATCATGTTCAAGGTTTCTGATCTTAGCGCTTGTTTCCAGGTTGATGTTAAGCGCCTTACAGAGCTTGCCACGTTTAAAGCTGGCTTTTGCGCAATTGTCAAGTCCAAACTCCATGCCTATGTCGTCGCTGAAGTCTTTCACGATGGTAAGAAGGTCTTCAAGATCACTGTCATTTTTAGCTAATAGTTTGAGGTCATCCATGTAAAAGAGGTGGGTGATGATTTGATCAAATATCTTATATCCCCGATTCGACTTATTCAAAAGTTTCGATAAGGGAAACAGGGCAATACAGAAGAGGAGTGGAGAGAATGAATCTCCTTGGAACATTCCTCGGTTGATGCTAATACTGTTAGATGTTATAGATCCATTACCGTAATTAAAGATAAGAGTTTTCTTCCATGTTTTCATACTAATTTTAACGAAATTGGTAATTTCTGGGGCTGCCTTATACATTTCCATTGTTTTGATTATCCAGTCGTGTGGGATGCTGTCAAAAACCTTTTTATAATGTATCCAAGCGACGCTTAAGTTTTTGGCTTTAGACTTGCAATGTTCGAGGACCATTTTGTCGATAACGAAACTTCACAATTAACCTACACTGCTGAAGTCAACTGAAAAATGTTGACTCGAGCGGGATTTGAACTCGCACCTTCGGGATACCGGTCCGCCGCTCTACCTGTTGAGCTATCGAGTCCACAGGGATTGGAGGCGAGTTTTTATCCAATTTAAGTGCACGAAATATTCTCGCGACAACTTAACGCTATCCATGAGGATGGATGTGCAGTGTTTCGATTCTATTTCAGAATCATCCTCAGGGTATTATGAAAACAAAACTAATAAAACTCGATAGCTCAACAGGTAGAGCGGCGGACCGGTATCCCGAAGGTGCGAGTTCAAATCCCGCTCGAGTCAACATTTTTCAGTTGACTTCAGCAGTGTAGGTTAATTGTGAAGTTTTGTCGATAAGGATTTGATCTTTGCATCCAAATTAGCCTCGCCTGCATCCTTTATGTTCTGTTGGTAATAAATTGTTGTTTTCAAGAAAGGTGTATATGCAGTCGGTTACGATCGATGTCAATTTTACATAAGTTGTAGAAAAGCAAGTTATTGGTCGGTAGTTCTTTGGATGTTGGGTCTCGTCAGATTTTCGAAGAAGATATGTAATCCCTTCCATTAACCATGCCGGAAGGTTTACAGGGTTCTTTACAACATCTGTGAGCAAAAATGCTAAGTCTTTGAGTATGCTAGATAGTGCGTTTAACCAAAAGTTTGGTAATTTATCAATACCCGGGGATCTCCTGTTATGTGACTTCTTAAGTGCAGTTTTCACATCCTCTTCATTGATCTCCTTCCATTTCTGGATTTCAACATTCTCATTTGCCTGCTCACATTCCTTCACCCATTCTGCATTTGTACGGAATTCCTTGGGGTTACTCCAGATATTGCTCCAGAAGTCTTCTATTTCTTCTCTAGAAGGATTTTC
Source organism: Heliopora coerulea (assembly GCA_030142905.1). Classification (NCBI taxonomy): domain Eukaryota; kingdom Metazoa; phylum Cnidaria; class Anthozoa; order Scleralcyonacea; family Helioporidae; genus Heliopora; species Heliopora coerulea. Next base: position 691,913 of record JASJOG010000172.1, on the reverse strand, counting down.
CTCGACTTTAATCTGATTTTTTCCAGTTCCCTATAGAATTTTTGGTGAAAATTCTTATTTTGCTTATAGAAATTTGTTCGTTTGGTGAACCTTCTGATACGGTATTACTTTCAACTGGATTTTTTGTTTAAAGGTCTCAATTTTTATGTCTAAACTTTCATTTAACTTGAAGTTTTATTTGCAGTTGATTTTTCTTACCTTGTTGATCTTCTTCACATTCGATTTACTGCACTCGATGAGAAACGAAATGTCCCTTCGCATTGTTTTCACCTCTTAATTGATCTTCTCAATCCACGCGGGTTTTTTGTGGACGTTCGTATTGGCTTCTCTCATATTGGCATTATGACGTGATGGTATACGCGGTGGCGTATAGTAGATGATTTACATCGATAATTTTGCATGCTGCGTTCTCTTTTATTATTGGCAAGGTCCGTTCAAGTGCTTTATTCCCTTTTTCAATGATGGCCCTGCTTTTCTTACTATTTGCAATCTTGGGAATAGACTCCCTCTCATTGATATTAGTCTCTTTTACAATGCGGAACTTTTTCATAATCTCCTCAGCTATTTCGACTATTTCATCGTTTGTATCGTTTTCAGAGTCACATTCGCCCCTACAAGGAGTGTTTTCTCCACCTCCCAACAAAGTTTCAGTTGATGTAACCTGACTAGTGTCAATTTCGGAGTGTCTAGCGGAGACTCCCATTTTTTCTTGCTGATCAATATTGTTTTCACATTGTGTTGGGATAGCATCGCTAATATCTGGTTGATTAACTTGAGAATTGTTTTCCGGTTCTTCACTAGGTAAGGTTTGAGGGTGAAAGGTTTCTATTTGCAGCTGGTTTTGCGCTTCTGTTCGTAACTTGCTTAGTTCATGTTGTGTAAGTTTATTATTTTTAACTATATAGCGCCTAATGTTGGATAGTAAAGTAGCATCATAGTCCGTTCTTATATCTGGGTTGTTTAGTCTCCAAGTCTATATGATTCTTTCGTAATTGATTGTGTTGGGTTTAGTTATGCCTTATAATAGGCAGACATGACTTCTTTATACTCCTCCTTTGACCATTTTAGTCGTTTTGGTTTTGTTTTGTTAACATTTTGCTTGGATGGCTGATCCAGTGGGCCAGATTCGGGGTTGTCCCTGTTTTGGTGTACCACAGGATCATAGTGAGGAGCGATATTCCAGTAGTCGACTTCTCGACACCAGGCTGGTCTCTCCCTGGTGAACGCACTCCTTGTTTACCCGCACGACGAGTGATGCGGCACGAATTATTTTTGCTTCTTATTTTTTTCATCACAGAATTAAAGCTATTTAACTCAGTTGGGAGCATTCCAGGTTGCTCACAGTTGCCACCTGCGACCTGGGGCTAGTGGACCGAAGGAACGGCATCCCCATTGAGAGGCTGAGACCAGGGTCTGTCCTCTCCCACTGCGGGATTATTATTATTATTATTATTATTATTATTATCATTATTATTATCATTATTATTATCATCATTATTATCATCATTATTATTAGTATTGTTGTTACTATTATGTACTATTATAATTATAATTTCAAAAATGTTTTTCGACGGTAAACTTTCAGAAAAACATCGGTACCTGATTTTCAAAGGAGCGTATCCAACACGGTATCTATGTTCATCTGCATTACAAACTAACCTTACAATATCATCAATTACATTTAACCTACGCTTTGTCTGCTGTTACTAACTTCATTTGCAATATATTTAATTCATTCTAGCAAATATTAAGTCCCATAATCAAATATAACTTCCTGATTACCAAGATACAGAATCGAGCTGCATATATATAACTATTTTCCCTAAGCATAACCTTAAATACAAAACAACGGCAACTCCGAATGTTATCCTTGTTCGGAGTTATCGTTGTTTTGTATTTAACGAAAATACTCAGTGGTTCCCGTAACTATAACCTTAAACTTTTGTATCTTTATCCCATCTGCCTTGTAATGCATTGGTAAGTTATTCCATCCAACTGTGCCATGAAATTTGTTTCAAATAAAAATGATTTAAAATTAAAATTTTATCAATTGCCCTCCTTGTATTAGTTATGATATTTTGTATGCGGTATCGTTTAATAATAACACTCCTCGAACGCTGGTGTTCACATAAGATTTTGTTTAAAGAGGTTCAGGCTATACTGACATACGTGAAAGGCTGAGAAGTTAAATGAGATTATAAACTTAGTTTGTTGTGCCTTTGTTAAAGGTTTATTATAAGTAACAGTTTAACTCGGCAAACACTGGCTACTGTGCCATTTGGCGTTGTTTCCCGTATATATACACTTTCAAAAGAAAAAAGTGCCTATCGTTTTTATTTTTGCGTTTTTTTACCGTAAACAAACGAGTTTATTTATTTGCTATGGCCAATTTCAGTAATTTGAACACCTGCTGCTTCCTACCAACCTCGATACCAGTCCCCGGCTTTTCCGGTGGGAGAGGGAATTAAATTCTCACTTGAGAAATTGAAAGCAAATTTTGTTAATAGTTAATGAAGTATTAGTTATTCGGGTCCATTGTGTGAGAACCATCTTGCAAGAAAATGCAAAACCAAGGAGCTATCATCAGCAACGTTTTAATTTGTCACTGGAGAGAAAGCTGATACTTTAATGGAAAAAATAGTGAACAGTTTGTAGTCTGCTAAACGTATATCAAAGTTTAGTGAACAGTTGTACTATAATAAACTGAAGGCAGTAGTTTTTTCCCTTTTTATTTGCTATCGAATTTACTATTGTATTGTAAAAAGTTTGGCGAGAGATTCAGTTTTATTGTGCATATCGATACGCCCACTTGAAAAGTGGAAATATAGAAGCCCTGAAGGGCAATAATGTTGGTCAATAATTTTAAATAAATGAATACCAGAAATAACATATTGAATGCTGCTTGCGAAATGACCCAGTTCAATAAAGCTAGAGCAGGTGCATGAATGTGAATTTGAAATTACTTATATTAGGGTCATTCCATGTCAACTCGACCAATCTCCCCGCCCCAACTTTACAGACTGAGCTGATTTTTAGCACATTTACAGACCACAACATGATTAAACTGCATATGGATTTTTACCGGATGGCATTGAGTATCCTTTGAAATATGAGCGAAAAACCGTCAGCTGATAAAGAGCGGAAGTCGCCATTTTAAGCGAATCTGAAATTTTCGCATAGTTTGTGCTCCGACCAAAATTTTTTCACCGGTAGAGTTGGTATTGCTCGTTTAAAAGAATTAATCACATAAACTACGTAATCCACCATGTCCAAGATGGAATAACATCAATATTATGCCAGAATGGCCGAAATGCAATTATGAAGTATTTTTGAGTGACAATAACTTGGTAGTTATTACCGTGAGAACGTCCAAAATATGAACACAAAAGGAATCATATGTTTCAAAATACCTATATTTAGATCGTTCCCTAATATAGAAACAATTTTGGACAGTTGTTTTTTCACTTTCATTTGTACAACATGTGAAAATTTCGGGCCAGTCTGATCAATCCCACAGGCCACTGCCTGGTTTTACCCCTTAAAAACAAGATCTGTCAACAATTCACGCCATTAAGACACTTTTTGTAGTGTCTCATTCGTTGCATTTAGCCTTTATTACACGTGAAGGTTGTCCTCTATCCTATTATTCTGATGGCGTAATATGAATGTTCTTCGGGTAATGCCTGCCAAGTTATCATAACTCAAAAATACTCCATAGTTGAATTTTTATACCATTCTACCATAATATTGATATCACTCTATCTCGGATATACCTTATTTGCATTAAACAATTTGCATGATTTACTCTTATAGAACAGGATACCAACTCTACCGGTTAAAAAACCTTAGCCGAATTATTTTGAGTACATAAAAATGATATACGAACTAAGGTAAAATTTCAGATTCGCTTATAATGGCGACTTCCGCTCTTTATTAGCTCAGTTGACGGTCTTTTGCTCGTATTTTAAAAGCTCCTCAGAAATCATATAGAGTTAAACCATATTATATTCTTGAAATATACCAAAAATCGTCTGAGTTGGTAAAGTTGCAGCGGAACGATTAGTCTAGTTGACATGGAAAGACTCACATGTTTTGCCGTATTTGATTCCTAATGTAAACAAACGAGGACTCACATTATTATCCGTGTTTATCACCGTACCCTTGAGTTTGAACTTTTGGTGTACCTAAACAGGATCTACAAGTGATATTTCGAGCGCGATTGATAAATATTCGTGTTTTCCAGTAATTGATTTGACTTCATTGTGACGTAAACAATGAAGGAGCGTGCTATTTGAGTTATGATAACTTGGCAGGCATTACCCGAAGAAATTTCATATTACGCCACCAGAATAACAGGATAGAGGACAACTTTCACGTGTAATAAAGACTAAATACAACAAATGAGACGCTACAAAAAGTGGCTTGATGGCGTCAATTGTTGACAGATCTTTTGTTTTTAAGTGTTAAAACCAGGCTGTAGCCTGTGGGATTGATCAAACTTCCCCGAAATTTTCACATGTTGTACAAATGAAAGTGAAAAACCAACTGTCCAAATTTCGTAGTTGTCCTCAAATTTTTTATATATTAGGGAACGATCTAAATATAGGTATTTTGCCGCATATGATTCCTAATGTAAACAAACGAGGCACAAACGGGAACTCAAATTGTTATCCGTGTTTATCACTACGCTTGACACTTAAGGTGAATAAGCCCTTGAGTTTGAACTTTTGGTGTACCTAAACAGGATTTACAAGTGATACTTCGAGCGGGATCTAATAAATATTCGTGGTTTCCAGTAATTGATTTAACTTCATCGTGACGTAAACAATGAAGGAGCGTGCTACGAGACTGTTGCTAATTTAACAGGAAGAATGCGAACGAAAACTTGTTCTCGGTGTGGAGAATTTGGACAAATATTTCTATTTTGAACATTAAGTAATTATATCAAAGCATTTATCAACGGGCAAATACGGGAATTTTAAAATTTGGATCTTTACTAGCTTGGATCTCACTCTGATGCTACTATCCTGCTAGCACCGCCTAGGGTGACAGTGACATTGGCTGATTGAGTTTCACGTTAATCTACCGATACTGAAGGATGGCTGGTAAGGACATCTGATAGCATATTTTACTCAGCTAAAATTCGAAAATCAAGATTTTTTGAGTGTGAGCTAATGAGGAAGCACAATCACACAAATAAGCGTTAACCCACCGTTTGTTTACATTAGGAATCGATTACTGAAAAACGTCTCTATTGAGGTCGCACACTACTATTGGAACAGTTCGAGGACAACTACGAAATTTGGACCACGTTTTATCACATTCGGAAACTTAACATGTGAACATTTCGAAACAGTCCGACCTCTCGCACAGACCGATTTTACTCCTTGAAAACAAGGATGTAACGAAAGTTGCCATAATTTAAACCACTATTTTGAGCGTGCCCTTTGTTGTATCAAGTTATCACAACTACAGTATACAGTTCTATGTCCTGTAATTTTGTGTGCGTATTTTGGACGTTCTCACGGTAATACTTACCAAGTTATTATTACTCAGAAATACTCCATATTTGCATTTCGGCCATTCTAGCATAATATTGACGTTATTCCAACTTGGACATAGTGGATTACGTAGTTTATGTGATTAATTCTTTTAAACGAGCAATACCAACTCTACCGGTGAAAAAATTTTGGTCGGAGCACGAACTATGCGAAAATTTCAGATTTGCTTAAAATGGCGACTTCCGCTCTTTATCAGCTGACGGTTTTTCACTCATATTTCAAAGGATACTCAATGCCATCCGGTAAAAATCCATATGCAGTTTAATCATGTTATGGTCTGTAAATGTACTAAAAATCACTTCAGTCTCTAAAGTTGGAGCGGAAACATTGGTCAAGTTGACATGGAATGACCCATTACTATTTGGAGCTTAAAATGGTGAAGCGGTCAACAGGTGAATTAAGTGTGACTAAATTTCTCCATTCTTTCATACATTTCATATTGTGTCCTAGTTGGAAAATATGCCTATAAAAGATTGGATTAGCTCATTTGACTGCATTTCGAAATAAATTCATTTCTTTTGTCTATCAAGGATCTTTCATAAGTATCAACTACGCAGAGGTTTCCTGCCAAACACAGTTTCATCATCTCGTCTTATTATAATAGGCAGCTTCCTAAAAGCCATCAAAACGGCCAAAAAAGTATTAGTGCCGCGGTCTAGATGTGCTTCAGCTAGCTTTGAAGGTTAATAATGAAGGTTATTGAATAAGCAACTTAGTCATCATGCAGAAGCTGAAGAGTTGGCTTCTTATTGCCGGAACATAGAAAGTACTTTTTCAAAGTAAGCAGATACTAACATTCATGTGCTAAACAGAATTCGATCCCCTCTTCACATGTATAATGAAACACTCAGAATATGTAAGTGAATGCCGTTGATTGATACGGGGTAAACATTTAGGAACAGTTAGCAGACATTTAAAACTCCAAAGGACTCATGATGAAATGAAGCGTCTTTCCTTTCTGTTTTCTTAGGTGGAGTTATGGAGTTCTCCTTTATGAGATTTTCACTATTGGTAAGGTAACAATACCCTTATGGCCGGCTTAAGAATACTAACATCAGTTGAGCTTTTCCTCAGTGCCAATTTTTACTCGCAGCATCTATACATCTTGTCTGTAGATGAGCTCGAGTAACATTGGGGTAAAAGTTTAAATAATTTTTTGCCTTAATCTGTTTCTGTTGAATGCTTAGACTCTGGTTTGTCTAGAATAATTTGGTAAAGGACGACGCAATTTTAAATTGTAATCATCAATTTTGTGTGTTCTTTGTGTATTCAGGGCAACGTCTCTCGTGGTTACCCGGCGAAAAATTTTGTTGTAAAAATCTTGTCCGAAAAATTTTGACTTAAGTAAAAGAGTTGCTAGATCCGCAACTGCTTTCTTATTGAAATCGTATTTCCTTGTTATGTCTCTATTAATTCTATCCCTCGTAATTTTACTGGAGTTCATTATTTCTAATTTACTTGCGTCTTTTCTTAATTGCTTTATCTTCAGTCCGATTCTTCTCTTCCACTATGGTTCGACTTTCTTCCCTTTCTTCCGGTTCCTATATATAACCTAGCAGAATTGCAATACATTTACTGCCGAAAATAAGAGCATGTTTGTTTCCGTCACATTTAGCGATCGAATCTCGATGAAACCAATGACCACATTCACTTCTAACTTGGCTTCCTTCAGTCTTGATCTTTCATTTTGCTCTTTGTATTCTGCTCTTTTCATTCTGCTTTTCTGCTTTCATTCTGCATATTGACCGGTTTCTCAGTCTTATTCTTCACCTTCACATCTGTTACCCTTCGTAGAATGTTAACTTTCCGTTCATTGCAGCCTTTACGTCGCATATTTTTGGTAATTCGAGCAAATTGCATGGTTGCCCCAAATTTTTTTGAGGTAGGTCTTCAACTCCTCATGACTAACAATCCCCTCTTGTTGGTCTTCCTATTCTTTGCTGATTTTTAGTTGTCCTCACGCTCGATGTATTACTCAACCTTATACTCTCATGACAACCTTAATATTCTTTCCAAATCACACCTAGCTTAAAGAACCGGGTCTTTAATAATTTTAATATTTTATACTTCTGCAAACAGAAGATTTTGTAAGTAACAGATACAATATGAGCAGCCAATCTATATGGGATTTAGAAGGCGAAGCGTAGTAAATCCCATACAGATCAGACTTAAATAGCTTTCCTAAAATACAACTACATTTAAATGGCCATTTTTACCGATTATTTTAAAGTTTTAGTTAATTTTAACGAACAAAATCGAAGAGAAAAGTTCAAATTTCTAATTAGTATTCTGTATCTGATTTACAGCACACTAATTAGGAGCCAAAATCTTTTGTGTTTTCTTCGTAAATTATTTTATAAAATAGCACGCGTCCTACGCACGCTCTAATTGGACGAGCCGCATTTTCTCTCAGAGTATAGAGACGCGATTGACGTCATTTTCATTTTGTATTAGAGTATAGAGACATGAGTGACGTCAAAAAACTCGAAAAAACATTGGTAATTTTATAAAACAAATAAAAAATAGCTTTTGTGTCTCTGTACTGTGATAGAAACATGAATGACGCCATTTCAACCAGGAAAATACCAGAAAACACTCGGCCACGCTTCGTGTTTTCACTAGGTATTTTTCTGGTTGAAATGGCGGCGTTCATGTTTCTATCACAGCACCGAGACACTCAAGCAATTTTTTATTTCTTAAAATGAGTTTTTTAAATAGCTTATTGATACTTAAACGGATCCAAAATGGACAATGGCATCAAAGCTGACGAAGAACTTTGTCGCTCTTTCCGTTGATTTGATATCTGTATATAATATAGTTATATATCAATTGGATGTTAAGCTGATATTATCGATCCAGTCGTTTGAGTAAATTTGATATAATGTCATTCTCGTACAGCATTTTCAGCGTGTCTTATTTGTTTGGTTTGATAATGATCTTAAAATAGAGCCAAAATTTTACCAAGAACCAGTATGTTTATTCTTGAGTTTGCTTGAAAATCAAGTTCCAAGATTACAATTTTAAGTTTATTTTTTCTATTTAGTATAAATTTAGGTACTAGCTAAAAAGCTAGGAAAGCTAAAGTTAGCTTCGTAATATAGATATTTTTTTACATTCTTTCAGACTAATTGATACTATAGAGTTACAAAAATTCTTCTCCATCCATGCTGTCATCACGGCTAGTAACAAATGCTATCCAAGAAAAAAGAATAAAAATACTTTTAACCCCGTCTTTGTTTTTCTTGGGTACATCATTATGGTTGAAACAACGGTGGTATTACCCGGTCATCCTCCACCTCCCACTCTTCGTATAGTCACCGTGTCATGCAGACTTAAAGTAACAAATAAATCCTCCTAAAATGTATATTTTGAAACTTTAGGAGGCACACCTTATCCCGGTTTGAAAGGTAATGATGTGTATTCTTTGTTAAAAGAAGGACGGCGAATTGAAAAACCTGAACACGTCAACAAGGAACTGTAAGTACTGTAATTTTAAACATCCGTATCAGTAAAGATAGTAATTAAATATGTAAATATAACTTTTAAAAAGACTTTATTCGACGTTTCGAGGCAAGCCCCTTTATCAAGAATACAGTTTACTAGCGATGCAAGTCCTGTATTTATACATAAAAATACAACAAAAAACCTCTAACATTCAAACCATTTAGGACAAGAGATTTCAATTTGTATGCCCAAAATCCCTCTCTAGTAGTTGGTTCATTAATATCCGTTTTGTCAATTATCTTTACAATCATATTTTCAATACCTTCATGTTCTTCTTCATAAAAATGTGCATACAGATGCTCACCTGATATTCTCCATTTGCCTCTTCCATTATCTAACCAGACTACTTTTGTGATTGTTAAACCTTTTTCTAAACGATGTAATGGTACTTCCAACATAATTCTTTCTGCATTTCGTACATGAAATGAGGTAAACCACGCCTTTAGAATCGCAATCGAAGGAATAATTAATCTTAAATTTGTTCCCATGTCCTTCGAAATCCCTACCCTCCTCCACAAAACCACAAACTTTACAATGTGATTTACCAATTTTTTGCATCCCTACAATAATAACCTTTTCATCCTTCAACTTTGCCCTAACCAATTCCTCTTTAAGGTTTCTAGGTCTTCTAAAAGAAACTATCGGCTTTTCCGTATGCAAATCGGCTTTTCCGTATCGGCTTTTCCGTATCGGCTTTTCCGTATCGGCTTTTCCGTGTCATTGGACGTATGCAAAATTAAGAACAGCTTTTTAAAGCCAAAGCGAAAAGAAGGAATGATCTGTTTTTTTAGAACATTAGAAGTAAGGCAAAAGAAAATTCTAACAGAATCCCATTAGTGGTTAATTTTCACCCAGTACTATCGAGGATTGGGAAAGTGGTTAATTCGCTTTGACCGATTTTATGTGCGCCTATATATATGTATATAATGCAGTTGAAGATTACGTCCGCGTAAAACTCAGAGTAGCAACTAAAAACCTTTAAACAACATTGTACTACATTTAAGCTCTACCTCACATGGTATCAAGCACTCCTAGATTAATTGGAAACATTATTATCCCAGTTATACGCATACATGTATACATGTATATACGTATATATGTATATATTTGTATACACGCAACTATGCGATCATCAGGCAACAGGTTGATAATGATTCCGATTTGATCTTATATAGACGCGGTGACGTCATAACTATGGAATGCTGTTTTTCTTCCTTGGACGGCTGAAGTTTTTAATCTTAAATTTGGTCTTGTGTCGGCACGTTGATACAATTTCGTCTCTTTTGTTCAGCAAAGTCTTTTTGTCGGCTATTATCAATTGTAACTTCTCCTCTAAGCATAGCTTGCATTTTGAGGCACCACTCTGGTATGCTGATGCACGGCTCAAAATAGACCAACTTTCGTTGCGTCGGCAACGAAACGTCAGTGAACTTCTATTAAACTTTATTCGTGTGTTTCTGTCTATTCCTGAATGATGACATTACATCTCCGAATTTTGAGCTGGGCTCTCATCTTCATTTTACGTTTAGCCATTGTCTCAATTCTGTCCGCGATCTTGAGTTCGTTTGCGATCTCTTGTAGTTCTTGGTTTATGTCTTCGACGGTTTTTTCATCACCCAGCTGGTAGCTCTTTGTAATGCTTTCTGTCATAAGTTTGTCATAGGTTTGTGCGTCCATTTCGTATAAGTTCCGTGTTTTGTCGGCGAAGGTCATGAGGTTGCTTGACTGTCTCACTTTCTTTAGGTCGTTGGATAGTGTTGATAGAAACTGGTCGTGCACTTTCCTAAACTTAATATTCTCGATTGTCCGGGTAAGGTCATCTTCAAAGTCTTTCATCTCCGTAATTTGTGGTGGGCAACGCGCCGAGTTCAGACCAAACTTGTTAGTTGTGCTGTCGCTGTGTCCGCCGTGTAGGAAGAAATGCACTTTCCATCGCATACGTTTTATCACGCTTTCTACCTTTCCGATCAAATTTCTGCTGTACGTATCTTTTGACGGCAAGGCGATACTCTTCATCGAATAGTTAAACCTTATCTTCTGCATTTTAAGAATTAGGGATTACCGAAGCCAACAAGAGTGCAAAAAGACCTTGCTAAACAAAACAGACGAAATTGTATTAACGTGCCGACACAAGACCAAATTCAAGATTAAAAACTTCAGCCGCCCAAGGAAGTAAAACAGTATTCCATAGTTATTACGTCACCGCGTCTATATAAGATCAAACCGGAATCATTATCAACCTGTTGCCTGATGATCGCATAGTTGCGTGAAGCTCGGAGTAGCGACACAAGACATTTTAAGTTTATGTTATTATATATATATATATATACATATATATATATATATATATATATATATATATAGATATATATATACACAGGCAGTCAAAAAGAACTGCTCAAGCTCGACTTTTGCACAGTGATGGGTTACAATCGCTTACAACCTGCACCAAAGACTTTAGTTAACCTGCATGCCAGAACACTTTATTTCAGTAGGTTTTAAGGCATAACCCACAATTTTCGTCAGGATTTGTTGCCATTTTAAGCAGTTTTCAAGGGAAGGTGTGGTCTTTTCCGAATTTATCAGAACATCTCTTCGAGTGATTGGTACAGCGAGAATCTCAGGCCAGGTGCCAACTGAGAAGACTATGGGTTCAAAACCAAGAATAAGCCTTGAAAATCGCGGGAAGGTGCTCGCATGATCAGAGGAAGGCTACTCACCTAGAGAGATCGCTGTTCGAGTGGGCAGCAGTCAAAGAAGTGTCAGTAACATCTTGAAGAAACAGCGACTGACAAATGTGAAAGAACTTTGTACAGCTGTCAATGCTGCCTGGGAAGGATTTCCACGCGAACACTTCGTTAATTTGATCGACAGCATGTCTAGCAGATGCGAAGCTGTCATCAAGGCCAGAGGAAGGCCAACAAACTGTTAAATTTTTCCTCACTTATAGTTTCAAGTCTTATTTTTGGTGTTTTGGTGTTCTGTGATAATGTTACTTAATATCGCTATCTGCCCTGCTGGTGAGCAGTTCTTTTCGACTGCCTGTGTACATGTATATATATATATATATATGTGTGTGTGTGTGTGTGTGTGTGTGTGTGTGTGTGATATAGAATCATATGATATGATATAGATTGACTGATTGATTGATCGATTGGTTGATTGATTGAAATTTTTATTTAAACATGGTAGTTTTATCAAATTAGATTGTTACTACAATCAATTTTTTTCTTCCTAAAAGTGATGTATTAATTAATTAATCTATGTACAATACTTTTGAAGTTTTAAGATTAATATACAATATAATAAAATAAATACAGAATAGCTATTTACTAAGTTACTCATTTGTGCAGATACACGAAGATCGAAATCTTTTTATGAACCTTTTTAATGAAGGTGCCTCTCTTGCATCCTCTGGAAGTGAATTCCATAATTTTGCACCTGTGAATGCAAAGCTTGAGTTGTAATACCAGGTTTTATTTGTTAAAGTTAGACATTGAACTTGGATTGACGAAGACTATAAGTATTCAAAGTGTTACTTAGGGCAAACAATTCTTTTAAATATGCTGGTACAAGTCCATGCATTATTTTATACGTCATATTAGCCTTCTGTTTCTGTCTCATTTCTTTGATATTCATCCAATCTAATTCATCCAAGGCAAGGGAGGTAAAGGAGGTAAAGGAGGTAAGAGAGGTAAGGTGGTTAAGATGACTAAGAATGCAAAGGTGGCTAAGGTAGTTTGGTTGCTAAGGTAGTTAGGTAGGTAAGTAGGTAGAAAGAGAAAGAAACGGAGACGGAGACGGAGCCAAAGAGATAGGTAGGATAGTAGGCAAGTAGGTAGGTAGGCAGGCAAGCATGTAGGCAAGCAGGTTGGAAGTTAGGTAGGTAGGTAAATAGGTATGTAGGTAAGTAGGTTGATAGATAGGTAGATAGATTCTATTTGACAGATAGTTCCCACATTTACAACATGTATTGACTTAATATCATTATCAACTTGCACCTGAGCCCACCATCTGAGTTTCGGTTGCTTAATGGTTAGACCGTCTCACCGGTCATCAGAAGGTTGAGGGCTTGATCCCTGTCTGGGACTCAGAAATTGTTTTACTGAGGTTAGGGCTTGACGAACGTTCATGGATCATCTAACTTTTTTTTTTTCGTTTGGAATCTTTCTTTACATTCTATGAATCTCAAATCTCTAAGGAAGTGAAATGGTGATGTATTTGTATTTAGTATTTCTGAGAACAATTTTGCTAGCGGGTCTACTAAATTTTTATTTAATCTGTTAGGGATGTCTGTGATGTCGATTATTTCAGAACTATAGTTGTTTTAAGATGGCTGCTTAAAATTTGCTTGATTTTCGCACCTCATACTTACCTCGGGCATAACTCTGGAACATTTGTAACACACATCTCCAAATTTGGCGTAGATTGAAAGCGATAATGGTCGTTTGAACTTGTATAGCAATATCAAAGACTTCTCCTGATTCCGGGGCAATAAGATAAAACAGCAATCGAAAACAACCTCAAAACTTCAGTTTTCGTCTGTTAACGGAAAATCCTACGATTTACTTTTTTTTGCGAGTTGTGCAAAACTTATAATAAACAAATCTTATCTCATGATACCATTCAGGTAACATTTTAACTGACAATTTTTAAACTTTTTAGAAAAATGGTGAGTCACCTTACAATAGAAATTATCACGTAATTCTGCTGTTTTATTTAAGTGTTTAAGCATTTGCCGAATGAATTACGAGACTGAAAACAATTTTTCCAAATTTCTACAAATTTTAATGACTGCAGTTTGAAAAATCGTCGTTTTTTTCTACTGCAGACAGTAATACGTTAGAGCCTAATTTTTCAGACAAGAACGCATAATCAACCATGCATCATGCGTTGTTCGAAGTTTGATCATATGCGGAGAAAGCGAAGCAAGGAATCAAAATTTGAGATCTTCTAAGGCAGTTCTGAACCGACGTAGAAAACGTTTAAGGATAGAACTCAGCCAAAAAAACAAGAGAACAAGGTACAGACGCTTCGAGCGAAAGACTTTTTTGGACTCTAATGAAGAATTTTCGCTCGAAATATAAGTACCTTGCTCTCTTGTTTTTGGAAGAACACCTTTAAGCTTTTTCTATGTCGAATCAAAAATCCATGTTAATGCGTAGTGAGTTATTATGCCTGTTAGTATTTTGTTAGGACAGGACACACACTATTCTTCTCCACATGATGCTCTTGTTTTAGCTAGCAAAGAAAACAGAACAATGCCAAAAGGTAGAGAAAAGAAAATTCTCGACCTTTGTTTTGTAGAACCATCATCAAGTCTTCGTCACAACTCCAACAAAATTTATCATGAACATCGATTAAACGTTTTTGTTCTTCTTTCCATATCTTGTATAGTAACCACGGATTTTTAGTCGCAAGATTCAAACCTCCTTTCATAACTGACAGGAACAAGAAAAATATAAATTTCAGCGTCGCTGCCTTGTTTTTTACAAATATAAAATACACACTACTCTTCTGACACCGTCTCACTCACGTCTATATGCATTCTGATGCTAAATGTTGTTGATAACAACCTGAGAATGTGTTCAGTCACCTTTAAGATTTGAAAGTTTTTGGAGACTCCAGGTTACCTTGATATCTGCAGAATTAAACGAGCAGAATTTTATTAAACGCGCTTACTGTTCCGAGTTGACTCGACAGCTAAGCTGGTAGACGAACCGTCGGTAAACCCAAAGATGTAGTCTATTTTGATGATATGACTGATTGGTACCTTGATACCTTAATGATGGAGAACAGAAGAAATAATTATAATTACACTAGGCATGTATTACAGTATAAGGTATTAATTTACTTTACGCTTGCTTTAGCTTGATAACCTGGGTATGATGAAACTTTATAAGCCTTAGCCATTATACTTTGATTAATACTTCACTCAACAGAGTGATTCATCCTATGAAAGGCATTTATTTAAACGTGACTCGGTATTGTTATTATGGAGATGTGACCAACGAATAAATTACCTGTTAGGTGACTGAGATAAGTCTGCCAAAACAATTGCAGAGGAAACGTTTTGAAGTAGGGAAAAGATTTAAATGTTCAATAAAAGTCTACAGAAAAAAAATTGCTGAGGACTCTGTCGAAAAGCAGACTGAGGATATTAAGCATTCTTTGAATCAGTCAGTGTTTTATCAGTTGCAACATAGAAACCGGAAATCAAACTAACAACCAGCCATGCGTCCAAGAAACCAGTCAGAGAGCAACTGAGAATGTTTTAGCTATTGTTAAATGACACATTTACAAAGTGATGAGCGGTGCTACTATCGTGAGTCAAGAACAAAAAAAGAGGTGATTCTCTTAGGCTAATATTCTTGATTTTTTTTTCTATTTTAAATTCTTGCTCTTCTAGTTTTGAACTTTTGCATCGAAAGAGTTTACAAATTAACAAACTAAACGCTTTACTATTTGGAAATATCAGATCTGTTAGAACAATGTTTTGACTTCCTTATTGTTTCGTTACTTGTTCTTATGAACTTGATACATTTTTGTCAATACTAAGTCAGCAGTAAGCACTATCGCCATCAACATTTCTTTTGGAAACTTTCAATATTCTCTACAACCATATCCAAACATCTATCCTTGTTATATCCTAGAAAATGGAAATATCTGGAACGAAAGTCAATAGAAAATAGCCATCCCTTGCTAAATTAGTTTTAGAAAACCTCACTAACGGTGATATAAGGTGGTTGTATACCATGTAGACCTCGATGTTTAACCGACAGATCTGGCACGGGGTGGCAAAAATTGGGATATTCCAGCATTCCCCTGTAAATAAACTGTCCATAAGTTCCACCGAAAACCTGTGTCTTACATGGATGTTAACTGTGGTTTTTGTGCTAAAGATTTAGTCCTGGTTCAATGAACTCTAATTTATATCTCGCGTGAAGGAAACACACCTTTTCCTGCTGAATGCGAAACAATGCTTTGTATATGCGCATATTATAAATTGTACTTAAATCCATCTAATTCTTCCATCTAACTCTTCACTAACCTCTTCATCTAACTCTTCACTAAGCTCTAGCCCTTACCTCTATGTCTGTCTGTTCTTGTAGTTGTACCTATATATGTCATATACATGCATGTGAACAAAGAATGAAATTCTTTTGTACAACACCACATTTGTTTATCTGGTCAAACGTATGACTAGACAATTATTTACTCATTTCTGACAATATGTATATATCCCAATTATGAGTGATATCGTCTGGTGTTAGTCAGTGTAAAATGCTAAGATTCCATGACAATATGGAAAGCACTAGATACCACAAAATTAATAAATCCAGTTGGTAGGATCGCATCGAACAAATGAACAAGATGCTTTTACTGAAAATCTGTTATTAAGCACCTATAGCGAAAATGACTCAGTTTGTCATGACTCTATTATTGTATTATTACTGTTATCCTTCCTGACCTTTATTTCAACAACAAAGTCTGAAATATGCACCAATCTATACTGTCCAATGCTATAAAATATTTCATAAATGTTCCTACCAAATTTCGTTTTGGCATTACAGTATATCCAAATCTACCTTTTTTGGAATCATCTTAAGGGTAATATGAAAAGAAAATTTAAAGATATAATTGGACAATCATAATTTCCTACCTTCGAGTATTCAACATCCTGAAATTAGATATTTAGGGACCAGAAGTAATAGCACTGCTTACTTGCCGTTTAAAGCAACTCGTGTGTCTTTAAAGGCAAAAAAGCAAGGCAACTCTCAGCAGTCTTGATTGGGGGGAGGATAGGTTCCAAATAATTTGAATATCGTATTTCTTGAAATTAAAACCATTTGAATACTTTTCACTACTAATCATTGCTTCATTATTTGAAGTAAGTTTTTTCATTAAAATATAAACTAGTCAGGTTAACTGTTACTGTTAATCTTGTTGTTGCTGTTGCCTTTATTTAGTTATTCCGTTATGCTACGTTGCTGGGAAACAAAGCCTGAAGATAGGCCTTCGTTTACATCTCTCAAGAAAACTATGCAAAAGTTGGAAAGAAAACACCAGGTTAAACTGATCACAGTTTTAAGAAATATTTTGGCACGTTATTTTACGCAAACTATTAATTATTATCATTTCTTTTTTTATTCATTATTATCATTTCTCTTTTTATTTGTTTATTTTTTTCTTACCAAGCAGTAAGGTTGGGTTAAAAACTAATGTTTTTCTTCAACACATATTTAAATTTTACAGAAAGGGTACGTCTCTTAGTCTAAGGGTGATGATTTGCGTTATTGTTGTCATATGATTTTCAGTTTTCCTCGATGTAACAATTATTTCATTATGACCAATATTTTGATCTTCTAAAACACTTGGAACAGATACTTTGAAGGATTGTTCATTTCGCTTATGATTCAGAAGCTGAACAAATTAACTCTTACCAAGTTTGTGTGTTCAACCGTTTATCCCCAAATAAGTGTTGAGATGTTTTGAGCATGGAATATAGAGAGGAGTCATTCTTTTGCCTTTGTCGATATATTTGTCCATACTAAAGTTGCTTGGTTCACTCAATGTACGTTTGCTAGCACGCTCAATCCTTTTATTCAACTGCATGTACAATATTACAATGTTTTATATTTCTGTTGTTTTAATTTCTGCATCAAGGTCTTAACATGACTTAAAGATGTTTTTGTCTCTGAATACCCTTTTCAATTTATCTGAAACTTCTGCATACCTAACCTTACAACGTTTTATGACTTAAAAAGCCAGATCACTAAGTTTTTGTTTTTTAATATCTAGTGGACTAACAGCTTTTGCGAGCGCCCATGGATAACATCAACGATTCATGATACTTTTTGCATGGATTTACTTGCAAAGCAAACCTTGCTCCTTTTTTCACCATGTTAAGCATGTTTCCTACAACATCAAATCCCTCAACCCTATAACGCCTAGTGTCGAATAATATATATATATATATATATATATATATATATATATATATATATATATATAATGTATAATATATATATTATATATATGTAATATATATATAATATATATACCAAGAAGGGTATGCAACACAAATGTCACACAGAAGGCGTAAGGTTTAAGAGCGCTCAATACCATACGTAGAGCGTAATATATTATTTATTTTACAGTAAAATGCTGTCGCTACTCAGAGTTTCACGCGGTACGCGATCATTAGGCAAATGACAGATTCGGTTCAACTATTCTTGTTTACATGGGTTGTGACGTTAATTAATTAGGTGTTTCGTTACATGGCGATACCTTGAGAAAAGTTCGGTTCGTCTGTTTAATAAGTTGTTATGTTTTTCTTTCGTCAATAAGAGTTTTTCTTCGAGGCACAAGTTGCATCGTTTAGATCCCGTCTTATATGCCGCGATTTGTTTGACGATCGACCAGCTAATGTTGAACATCCGGTTGCTTTCCTTTAGCTTCCAGATATGCTTGGACAGCTCAGTGTCATTTGCATATTTGGTGTGTTGGAAAGATTTCAAGTGGTTTCTGTATCGTTGTTTGAATTCATTAGCTGTTACTCCAATGTAACTCTTTTTCTCTTTGTTGTCGGTCGCCGTCACATCAGCTCGGTAGACTACGCTTTTCATCAAGCACTTTCCAGCCAGTGGGCATGTGTCTCGGTTTTTGCAGTTGCACGTGGTTTGTTTGTTCATCGTTGTCTGGTTTCGTTTTACGTTTTGTGTTAGGATGTGTTTATTGTGCTTCTGTATAAGTGTTTTCATGTTGTCCATGCAGCTGTAGCTTACTCGTACTGTGTGGCGGTTGAAAATTTGGTGTAATTTGTGTGAGGGTGGGAAGTGTTTGTCGATAAGCTGTAAGAAGTCTCGTCCTATGCTTGTTCTAACGTTTTTGCTGAAGGGTGGGTTGTACCATATTACGTTTCGTTGTTTTGTGGGTCTGGTTGAGCTGTTGTTGTTATCGCGGTTTGGTTCGTACGTTAAATCTGTGTTGACGAAGTTGCTACGTTTTAAAGCGTCGTTGTATAAAGGGGCGGCATCGTTGAATGTTGCTTCGTTGCACGAAAGTTTATTAATTCGTTTGTTTATTGATGAAGGTAGTTGTCGTAGAATTGATGGCGGGTGGTTGGAGGATCGGTTGATGTAGAGTGGTTCGTCATTTGGTTTTCGGTATGGTTTGTACGTTCCGTTTGTCAAGTCGAAGGTTATGTCAAGGTAGTTGACCTTTTTCTGGTTAGTTAGTGCTGTGATTTTTAGCCCGTGATTAGCGAAGGTGCTAATTAGGTCTTTTCTTGCCCTGTCGGCCAATCTCCCCGATGATGTCTTGATGGCACACAAACCGTCATCAC
>JASJOG010000172.1:525000-670000 GCA_030142905.1 Heliopora coerulea | reverse complement strand
TAAATTGGCTTAAGTGTTACTGAAAAGGTTAAGTGTTGATCACAATCTTAGAGACTTTACTTGATTATTATTTGTAACTGGAATTATGTATACGCAAAACAGCTGGTTCACTATTCCATTATATCCCTTAAGAATTCGAGTAAACTTGATAGTTTTTCAAAGTTGTCAACAAGCATAAAATTTAGATTTTGCTTGACAAATCGTCCTCAGCAAATACAGAAGTAAGAAAAACAGTAAAAAGGGAAAATGTTTGGAGGACGAGCCTTTCAGTTTTAAAATCCTGAATCTTGCATCAAGAAAAAAGAAAAGTCATTAACTTCAAAAGTAGGCCACAAATCAATATTTTTATACGCAGATATTTTTTACTTTCAAATCGCTGGTCGTCATATTTACGTTTAAAATTTTCAATTCTGCTTAAACCCTAGGTAAGAACTATTTTTAAAGGTAACTTGTTAAAATGCTGACAAACCCATTCTCACAATTAAAAAAAGGAATTCTTTGATCAAGACCTTGTACCGGTTGTTGGCTTGTATTTCGTTTGGTTTTTCAGATACTCTTGATACTCTTTCCCTGCCGAAGTTGTCCCTTTGACGAATAAACTTAAAAGAAACTTGCGGGAAATTTGAACAAGCTCAAATTAGTCTAAAGTCATCGTAAATTCACAATCAGGCAAGGCATAGCGTAAAACGTCCAGTGGCTTGGTTTCCCGTTCAATCAGGTCCTTACCCTTCTATTGGAATGAAGTTTCAATAATTCTACCACGAATATTTTTTTTCTGTAACCCCCCTCGATCATCGCCCGGGCAAAATCTCTAGCTGACAATGAAAATTCTAAAACAGATTTATATGCTCATAGCATGTGTTCCCCTACCACTTTTTAACTTGCTCTCCTCATTACTGCTTAACTCATCCAACATCCATGATAACTGTTACAGAATACATGCAGAGACAAAGAGAGCGAGGCAAACAAGCCTTAATTAAAAGCGAAGGCTACTTGGCACAAGAATGCCATGCAAAGACTACAACGTCGTCTATTGAATACGTGGATGCCAATTTCTACAATTCAAGTTGTGTACCGACTTGCGTAATCACCGTACTATGTAGGACACTTGAAAAAGATTGACATGCAATTGTGTACATTGTGTCTGCCTTGTTACTATAGAGTTGTGTAATCATGCTATGTAATAGAGGTTTGGTGAAGTCTATTACTCATCCAAATTTGGATAAATCGAATATTTACATTAGAAAACATTCCTTTTAACATTTGACATCAGTGTGCTAAGCTAATGATAGCAAATCCTTAAGCAAATACTTAATCCTGTCTAGACTGGGCTGTTTTGGTCATCTGGAGTTGAAGGGGAAAGTAGACGGTGCCCGCGGTTGGTATCTCCAAAACTATTCAACGTATGGCAAAATTTTTTATAGAACGATCGTGCGCTAAATTCAAATACATGTTTTGATTTTCTTGTCATGGCAACAAGTGCTGTAATTATATCGCAAAATGTGAAATTTTATGAACTTCAAAATGTTTTTTTTTTTTTTTTCATAATTATTTCTCGCTGTTCTTTAACAAGGATAAGTTGTTACATTAATAAATAGGTTTATCTTTAATGAGCCGTACATTTTTTTGAATGTTACTATCGTAATGAAATCAAAAAAGCTGACGTAATGCAGCAAAAAGTTCAAAATATTGTCAAATTGACTCAAAACGACTTTCATCGTCTCTGCGTCCATTTGGCACTACTATTACAGTCAAAACGTCTCCATAAATATGATGACCCAGTAAATGGTCGTAAGTAAAGACATAATGCACATATAATATATAGGAAATCTTTAATGCTGACGTTTCATTACTTACTAAGTAACACCTTCAGAGTGAATATTTACAACGTAGAAATGGCTTAAATAGCTTAACTGTTACAAAATTACAAAGTGACAGGATGGGGCAAAGCAAGGTCACAGGAGTCAGAAACGCGTAACGAGATGGGAACGAAAATTGACAGATCGTGATGAGAGGGGAAAAAATATTAAGGAAAAAAATATCAAAACAGAATAAAAAGAAAAGATCGAATGTTAGCATTAAGAGAAGGTTGGAGTTTAGAAATGAGTAGGCTTTCTCGGATTAAGATATTGAGTTCAGAGGCACCGTAGGACAAAACAGAAAAATCATCAAAAGAAACATTATGACCAGCTTGTTTCTGGTGTGACAAGAAACTGGAGAGTGTGCTTGTTGAAACTGATTCGCCGGTGTAGGCCTAAAGTACCCATGTGTTCTGAGATCCTAGTATGTAAGAGTCGGCAAGTTTCGCCAACATACGACACCTGGCAGTGTCTGCACGTAAACTTATAAACAACATGAGATCTCATTTTTAGCGGTATTTGGTTCTTGAAGCGAAAAAAAATATTTTAGGCGGCAAACTGGTCGAAGAAGAACGCGTAGTTAAGCATATGGAAAGGCAGACGAGATTATTTTTTTCACTTGACTTCGAATTTGCCTGCGCGAGGCAGAACCAGAAAAAGTGTAAGCCTTGGAGCCGTAAGCATATTAACTAGAGGTTGAAAAACTTTGTTTGGGCAGGTGCGGAAACAATGGTCTAAAAGTCTGTCCGTATATCCGTTCTGTTTTAGCAAACTTTTCAGTTTCTGTAGTTTATCATGAAAAGTAAAATAGGACGAACAGAGAATAAAATAACGAAAAAGTAGACTGTAGATAAATTTTTTTAAAATATGATTGGCAAGAAGCTCTCAAAACTCATAAATAGTCCGGTGAAAGTTGGTTTTTGGTAAATCGAAGTAACGAAAGAACCCTTGTAGAGTTGAATTTTTGTATCGAGGAAAGGAAGTGTCTTATCAGTTTCAATCTAAACTTCACAATTAATCTATACTGCCGAAGTCAACTTTTTCAGTTGACTTCGGCAGTGTAGGTTAATCGTAAACTTTTCGTTTCATAGTACCCTGAGGATGATTCTGAAACAGTTTCAACCTCATGCGTAAATTTAATACAGTCA
The DNA here is from genome assembly GCA_030142905.1 of Heliopora coerulea. Classification (NCBI taxonomy): domain Eukaryota; kingdom Metazoa; phylum Cnidaria; class Anthozoa; order Scleralcyonacea; family Helioporidae; genus Heliopora; species Heliopora coerulea. The sequence continues at coordinate 666,993 of JASJOG010000172.1, read as the reverse complement.
TGTTGGCAGTTCAGGTATTCGAGAAAAGGGATAATATGACCTTTCGAGCTGGATAAAATAAAATAAAGAATCATCAACGAAACATCTATAATAAGTGGGTTTGAATTCAGCCGGACAATTATCGAGCCACTTTTGTACGTGAAAAGAAAGGAATATATTTGCAAAAAGCGGACCAAGTGGCGGACCCATGACAACTCCCCTCAATTTGGTCATAGAGTTTTTCATTGAATACGAAATGACAATTTTTAACTGCTAAATTGAGAAAATCTTTCAATTGTTCACGAGAAAAGCCATGAAATAATTGTGCCAAGGAAAATAATTGGTCTAGAATGATATTAGTAGTTTCATCAATGGATATATTGGTAAAAAGAGAAGTAATATTATTATATTTTAATAATTTTTTCCCTTAATATTTTTCCCCCTCTCATCACCATCTGTCAATTTCGTTACCATCTCGTTACGCGTCTCTGACTCCTCTGACGCGTCTCTGTCACCTTGCTTTGTCCCATCCTCTCACTTTGTAATTTTGTTACAGTTAAGCTATTTAAGACATTTCTACGTTGTAAATATTCACTCTGAAGATGTTACTAAGTAAGTAACAAAACGTCAGCATTAAAGATTTCCTATATATTATATGTACATTATGTCTTTACTTAAAACCATTTGCTGAGTCATCATATTTCTAGCAAAACTTCGTTTTCCGTCTGGTACCTCGATCGCAACATCTCCATAACTAATAGATTTTAACATTCCATTGGTGCCATCATCTTCGATTACCTACAATATGTCGGTGCGCTCAACGTATAAACTATTATTATGAATTTATTGATAACTGCCTGTTAACTATATATATATATATATATATATATATATTATATATTATATATTATATATATATAATATATATATTTATTACAAATATATATATATATTCGACCTATATATATAGGCCGAAACGGTTCCGTCTGTAGTTAGTTATATATATATATATATATATATATTTGTAATAAAAAGACCGTGTTGTTGCAGTTTTGTAAGATTTGAAAGGTAACCACAAAATATAATGGAAAGAAAACCTTCAAGAGAATGCCATGTCAAAGTTTGTTGGTCATAGGTGTTTGCGAATACCCATAATTTTTTTCCTTCTTCTAGCTCGAGAGGACGCCAAAAAGTGTAAAGTACAGGGTAATTGATTGTTTGGCAGTTTCAGGTGATGCTTAGAATTATAAACGTCAAACTTAATAATCCTCAATGTTGGTAAAAACGATATTTAAACGACAGGTGTGTATAATTATTCCAGTTGGACCGAACCGAACTTAAACGTCTTGCGAAGATGAGGTAGGTGAATAAACTATCGACAGACAAGCCTAAGTAAACAAAGTTTACGTCAAAACCTGTTAGGACTAATATAAAGTCAGATTGCGACTGACAACATGTGCAAAAAATTCACATGCAATGCCACATATAAAAATAGTATTTGACATGTGTTGTTTTGATTCCATATGTGACGTTAATTGTAATCAGTGAATGTTCGATTTAATATGCAAAATACATGTATCCTAGATCAAAATTTCACACGTTCATATGTGAAAACGCTTCCATTTCATATGTGAAATGAAATTTCATACGTAAAAGTGTTCCAATTTCATAGTATTATGTTTTTCTTATGTGACTGTTACTGGCAAAAAGATTCAATGAGCTAATGAACAGATTGATTTGTGAAGTCTAGAGACAGACAATGGGGTTTTTAAGTTTTGCCAATCCATCTAGTCCTATATTAGCAACCAGAAAAATCTGAAATTGAACTACAGGTCTTAACTTTGTCTCCTCCCCTCCTCTGTATCTTGGTCGTCAGTGATTTTCATCTTTGTTGATATTTTGTTGACAGAGTTTCCAGTTTTTCCAGCCTTGACAATATCTTTTGGGTTTCGTCAACATTGTCGAGCTCACTGTCCTCGTAAACTTTCTTCGAAAGCTAAACCAACCGTAAATTTTTATTATCGTCTTCTTTCTCGTTTACTTCCAGAGAATCTGCGACTACACTCAATCTTATCCCAGGTAAATGTAACAGTAAACTTTGCAAAGCTACAATCAGAGAAGCTATTAGAAAGTCAGAATATTGTTAATGAGTTTAGAGAAAGCCTAAAAATGAATAACCAGGAGCGCCTTATTGAGCACTAATGGCACCTGGGGGAATACTTAATTTGAGGTGCCCTCTCCTTGCGCATTTCCAATATTGAGAAATAAAAACGATGTCAATGCTGCTATGCCGATATTCATCCGGATAAAAATTGTTAGTGCTTTTGATATTCTGATACTTCCTTCATACTAAAGTAGATTTTATGCTATAACATTACAATTTGGTTCCCCCTACTCTTACCTCCCAAGCGGAAATTCCCTCAGCGGTAGACCAGTGGTAACCATTTGGTAAATCATACTAAATGTATCGTAACCCTCTGCAGCATGTGGTCGTTATACAACTATAAATTAAAACAATTGAGCAAATGAAAGGAAAAGCTGAATGAAAACTAACCATGCATAACTTTGTTAAAGTCTGTATATATTAAGTACCGCTGCCTTGACTGGAGCTGTCATTTTTCATTTCACTATTTGAATAACAATAGTATTAAAGGAGTTCAGCTAGTGGAAAGGGTACGAAACTGTGACCAAAGGTGGATTTTTGTTAGTATATTTTTAATGTTTTGTTTTTGTTTTTTTTCCTTGAACGTAATGTTGAGAGGATGCTCCACCACTATGCATGGGTGAAGATTCTCAATTATATATCGTTTAACCCTCGCAAAAGTGGAAAAGATTTCCTCTTAAAAAAATATAAAATAAAACATAGTCCGAAAAATTGATACATCTTGGGAAACTCAAGATATGAGTCAAAACTCATTCTGTCTGATGATGACTTTGTAATAAAATCGAAATATTAGTCTCATATACTCGTCTTTTTTTGACCCATATCTTGAGTTTTCCAAGATGTCCCTATTTTTCGGAGCATGTTTTATTTTATACTTTCTTAAGTTGTCGGCTGGTCGTGGTTTTTTGTCTTAAGATTGCGGACAACGTTTTCCATATCTACACCAAACGCCTACGACCCGAATGTCAAAATTTTATTGAGCAAACGACGCGAAACAAATTGGAGCATGCACTATTGTTTTTCCCCCCTTTACTGTGGTGATAGCATTCCATAATACAGTAGCATAGGTACTTGAAACTCAAACCAGAAACTAAAACTTGAGCCAGGACCTAATGCTATCTTGCTCTTTCCTTGATTCGGGTGGCGGCATTTTAGTTGAGGGGGGACATCATAGATCTCATCTGTTTCGTTGTTCAGGGGGTAGATGTAAGCATAAATTGCTTATGTGTTGATTGATTAGGATTTGCTGATGTTTCAAGGTTATGGATTGTTGTTTTGGGAAGAGCCTTGTCCATTTTTTTCTCAAACTGATTTTTGTTTTATTTAACTTTGCCTTGGTTAAAAATAGGTATTCTAGACAAGTTACAAGGTCCGGAATACTGCAACAACTAAAAGCAATTACTGCGGCTCCATAAATACAACTTAACACAATAATTATTTTGATAGAGCATTACCAACAATCTTCGTCTAGGAAGAAACTGGAAGAGAAGTAAAAAAAAAATTTGTCTCGCATGAAAATTGAAATATTGAGAACGGGTCGGTATAAAGGTAATATTCTGTGAAATAAAAATGGGATGCTGCTTGGGCAGTGTGAAACAGCACAAGTAGTTAAAAGGTTGGTAGACTGCCAAATTTATGATAAAAAAATTCTAACGTTTCGAGCTATGGCCCTTCTTCAGAGTGAAACGAGTTCTAAAAGAGGAATGGCAACTAGACTAGTTATTCTACTAAAGCAAGTCATGAGACAAAAATTAACCAATGAAATGTGAGTAATAAAAACAAATCAACGGCCTAGCTACGACAAGAAAGTCCCTTGCACTGATCGCCGTTAAAAATAGCAAGTGACTTCCTTGTCGTTGATTTGTTTGTTTCTGGGAGATATTCGAATACCGAATAAATTATGAAATATTCCGGGTATTCGAGCCATATTACTGGTCAAAATATCCTAACAAATATTCCACATGATGCGGCCATACTCTAACTATGAATAGTGTTCTAAGATAAATATATGCATACTTTCTACAAATATCATATAAGATAAAATACGACTTCATCTCTATTGCCCAACTGATTACTCACGTAACCGTGAATGACCAACCTGACGACAGAGACTTAGCAGTGTTTTTGTCAGGATAAATTAAGAGGGTATAAGGCATGGTGTTTCATTCTAACCCCTAATTTGAATGATTAATATGGAGAAAGAGTGCAATTTATAATTTATTAATTTTCTTTATAAATAAACTCCTAAAATTCGATGGAAAGTTAGCAAATTTAGGAAAGTAGTAGAGATGTGTTTAATTTTGGTGGGCCAGAATATTGCCCATATTCAGTGATATTCTTATAAGAATACCTGCAAGAATTCGTCTGAATATTAGAAATATTTTTAACCATATTCCAAAGTATAGAAGTCGGAATACCTGCATTTTCGTATACTCACTTGAATGCTGCAGAATTCAAATTTTTGTTCCAAAACAAAAGACAACGTATTTCTATGTAGATTTGCTATGAGACTAAAGAGTGCGCGCTGGGTATTGAATTGAGTTTGGTCGCCTTCGGTATATTCGCTTGCATCGTTTGCGTCCGGTATAGACAGGCCTTAACGAAAGAAACCTGTCTTTCTGAAGCAGAAAAATAATATTGGCGGAAAAAGTAATTGCTACAATTAACCCTTCTTTTAGTGCATTTGTCCCTTTTATGATCTGTCCTAATGTCTGACTCGTTAACAAAATTCTGCCTAATTTGGGAAAGTCTGTCGCACAACCTGCTTGCGATAGAAGATTGCGCTCGTGCTGGTCCGTTGATTAAAGACAACTTGGGACTGTATACTTTTCAAATGCGTTTATTACTGCGATCTATCATACTCGTTTCCAACCAACTCCCTTTCTCCATATACAGCTTGTATTTATAATAGAACACAGGAAGACATTCTCTACCTTTGACGTGTTTCCTTTACGTAATTCTCTATTTTTGACCCATTTCCTGTTCTAATCACAAGTATAACTAACTAAATGACATTTTTGAACACACTCCCCACCTTGACTAGCGCAGCTAGTCAATTACAAATTGGTCATTCTCTTTGTTTTCCACCTCGAATCTAACGCCGCTGCTCTTTTTGGTCTCACCGTTTTCATATTATTTTGATCACTCGTCTCGCTCACATCTTCCTTCGTTTTGTTTTCTCTTTTAATCTCAACTGGGTACAGTTTTTGAACTGGGCGACTTAAATACACAACTTTTCCGTTTCGAACCACTCTAACCTTTGCTCCACGCGCTTGCCCATCCCTGCCTAAAATTACCTCAGTCACTTCAGCCATCTTCCAATTGCCTCGCTTAACATTATCCTCATAAACGACAACCACATCTCCCTTCTCCACGCCATTAGTTTGCTTCTCTAGCTTTCCTCGATGGAATTCTCTCAAATCAACCAAATACTCCTTCCGCCACCTATTCCAAAAGTGCTGCTTTTTCTTTGCCAGATACCTAAATCGCCTGCCGCAGTTCGTCTCATCCTCGCTTTTATCATTAACATCATTGTCTGGCATTGGCTTCAGCCGTCTACCAAACATTAGATGTGATGGCGTCAGTACCTCACAACCCACCTCATTATACTCATAGGTTAATGGTCTTGAGTTTAATGTTCCCTCAATTTCCACTACCGTCGTCTACAACTCATCGAAATTTAACCTCGTGTGTCGGAGGACTTTTCTTAAACATCTTTTCACACAACGAACCATTCACTCAAAAAAGCCACCCCACCATGGTGCTCCTAAATTAAACCTCCACTCAATTCTGTTCCCTTCAAGATACTCTTGTACAGTTTCGCTGCCGTAGAGCTTCTTCAAGGCTTTAGCGGTTGCCTTAAACGTCTTAGCGTTGTCCGAGATCATCAATGACGGAGTACTGCGCCGTACTGAAAATCTACGTAGACAACCCAAAAACTCTGCAGCCGAAAGGCTCCTGACCAGATCCAAATGAACTACCCTGCGCGCGAGAACAAACCAATATAGACCTTTGCTGTACCACCACCTCCCTCTTTAACGAACAGCGGGCCCGCAAAGTCTACACCCGTCTTACCAAACACTACCGCTTCTTTCACTCGAAAGCCTGGTATATCTGTCTGCTTTGGCGCCTGATAAGGCATCCCTTCTAACTTCTTACACACCGTGCATTTACTTATCTCCGCCCTTACTCTTTGCCTGCCTTTAGGTATCCAATATCTCGATCTCACTTCGGCTAGAGTGGCCCTCAACCCACCGTGGTGCACTCTGTCATGACATTTCCTAATTATTAATTCTGTTAACCTGTTATCCTTGGGCAAAATGATAGGGTACTTCGTCTCTTCAGCTAAATCTGACTCTGCTAATCTTCCCTTGCACTTCAATACTCCATCTTCCTCAAAAAGTTGAAATCGCTTTTCTAACTGCTGAAAGTTTTCCTGTTTTCTCATTTCTGCCTGGGCTGCTTTTATCCAGGCCCTCTCAGCTTTTAACAACTCTTCTCTGCTTAACCTCTCTGTCTGTCTTTCGGCACCTTCTACACTAGCCTTCAAATTCCGTACAAACCGACTAACCCACTCAGTTATTTTCAGTACTCTCTCTAGGACGCTATATTTCTCGATGCTCACAATGTTACTAAATACCAAAACTTCCTTCACGCTAGCCACCATCACTACTGACTTCTTTTCTTCTTTCTTACTTTCTTTGGTTGCTATTACATCATAATTTGGCCAAGCCTCGTCTACACTACTCAGCCATTCTGGGCCGGCCCACCAAAGTGAATTCATTTTCAATTTCGACGGAAGAACTCCCCTGGATCCTAAGTCTGCCGGGTTGTCTAATCCCGGGCAATGCCCCCAGTCCTTTTTGCTTGACAATTTCAAAATTTCATTAACCCTGTGGCGCACAAATTGCTTCCACTCCCCCTGATTACGAATCCAACAGAGCGTAGTTTTTCTGTCTAGCCAAAACCTAGTTTTAATGAACTCGACCTGTGTTTTCAAAACATTCCTGACAGAATTCATTAACCGCGCTAACATCACAGCGGACATTAGCTCTAGGCGCGGAATGCTAAGTCCCTTAAGTGGCGCAATTCGAGTCTTTGCTGTCAACAGTCGAACGTGGACCCCCGATGGCGTTCGATATACGAAATAAACAACTGCGCAATAAACCTTTTCACTAGCATCGCCGAACCCGTGTAACTCGCACGACAGTACTTCCTCGCGAAGACAGTCATAAACACATCGATCTAAGACGATAGATCTCACTTCCTTCATGTCCCTGACCCATTCACTACATCTCTTTGCGTTATCGTCGGCTAACTCTTCATCCCATTCAACATTCTTAACACACAACTCTTGAAATAAGACTTTCATGGGGACAACCACCGGACTAATTATGCCTAAGGGATCAAATAACCCAGCCAAAATACTTAACAAGTTCCGTTTTGTTAAGGGTAACGGCTCTGCTCTTTCTGCCAATTTCGACAAGTCAAACATTATCGTGTCGTTATTGCAATCCCAGTTTAAACCTAAAACCTTTTCATAGTAACTTTCTTTCCCTCCTAAACTAGACTTTGCGTAAGTCTCAACATCGTCTAACCTGGTGATGTTCGCTGCGATTTCTTTCTCACCTTTGCTATCCTGTATCCGCTGTCTCAAACCTGCGTAATTAGTCAACCACTTCCTCAACCTAAAACCACCGCTAGTCATTCTAATCTTAGCTTTCTCATACAAATTAACTACCTCTTCTGTTGTTTCACCTCCAGACACAAGATCATCTACGTAAAAACTGTGCAACATCTTCCTGACAAACTCTGGATCAACATCGCTAAATTTCTCTATGTGATACCTCAGGGTCGCGTTCAACAAAAATGGCGAAGCATTCAAACCAAAAATTACTCTACAGAATCTATAAACAACTACTTCTGCATCTCCATTTAAAACATCCTTTATCCACAAAAATCTCAAGTAATCCTTATCTTTCTCATCAACCTCTATGTTTAGAAATGCCTTCTCTATGTCGCCAACTACCACGATTCGATTTTCCCTGAATCTTAGCAAGATGTCATACAACATTGGGGTAAGAGATGGACCCACATGCAGACAGTCATTCAAGCTCGTACCTCTTTTACCCTCTTTAGAAGAAGCGTCGTGTACAACCCTCAACTTCGTGGTTTTCGCATCTCTACGAACAACTGCTTGGCGAGGCAGATAATGAACACCTTCTTTCCTGTCTAGCTCCGCTACAACTTCGACTACACCTGCATCTAACTGCTCTCTAATAATCTTGTCGTATTCTCCCAACACATTTGGTTCTTTTTTTAAGTCTCTTTATCTGACCTTTCATCCGCGCTAAGCTGTTTGCAAAGTTCGTCGGCAACGTCTCGTGGCCTTGTTTCCAAGGCAGTTCGACTACATACCTCACACCATTAAACCTTATCTTGTCTATCAGCGCCTCATGCACGTCATTACCTTCCCTAATGCCTAAGGTTTCTAAATCCCAAATCCTTTGAACTTCTCCCTCAAGGTTCATGCTGCTCACGTTCTCGTGCGTGACAATGTTAATATTGACGCCGCCATCTACGTCACATCCCTTCATTGGCCCTGACAAGACCCAACCCAGACTGGTCTCAACCGCTACTGGCTCATCGACCCTTCCTCGCAAAACCTTACCGCTCTGAAAGGCCCACAAATTGTCAGCCACAATTAAAACGTTAATTTCCAATGAAACCCTACGCTTACATACATTAGACATCCACAAATCCTTCAAATGCGCGTACTCATGCTTAACCAAATCAAGACGATCATTTTTAACCTCAGATATCCTTGGCACAACATAAACCTCAAGGAACAAGCCGCCTCCACCACAAATAGGTTCGATTTCAACACCCACAACCGACCTTAAACCGCCTTCAGTCACCCTTACGCCGAACGTGTTAATTTCTAGCCATTCCTTCCTATGCATAGTCAACCCTGCCTCATTCATTAGTCGTGCGGTCACGAATGATTTCTGGCTCCCAGAATCAAAATGAACCCTAACTCTTTTTCTCTTCTCGCCCTTCACCATTCCTTGCGCGGTTTGCACAGCGACTTTGCTAACCGTACCGACATGCAGATTACTAGGGCTAGCATTGACTACATTGTTATTAGCTACGGTTTTGCTTTCTTGCCTTTGTTCTTTTGGTTTCTCACAAAAAGATAAATCATGAGACCCCCCGCATGCACTACACTTAATACTTGATCTACAATCTCTAGCTAAATGTCCCTTACGAATACATTTAAAACATCGATTATACTTGTGTAGCAATGTCATTCGTTCCTTTCTGTCCGTCACCTTCTTGCAGTCTCCATGGCTGTGGTTCCCAAGGCAATAGGCACAGCTATCTCTTTCTCCTTGTCTGGCCATAAGGACGCTCGCTGTTGACGGGGAACGTCGTCGCTTCTCGTAGTTCTCCTCGTTGTTTTCACATCCGGCCGCCAGGACATGACTTTCTCTTAACTCCACTTCCTCATGAAGTGTCTCGACAAGTTCCTTCATCGTCCATTCCAAGTATTTCTTGCCTCGAGTAAACGTCAAGCGAACTATCTCTGGTAGTTTGTTCAGGATGGAAGGTACAACGATTGCCGAGTAAGACTGCTCTTCGACACCAAGGGCTTGTAAACTGCGGTAGTTGCTTTCAACTGCGTCGAAGAAACGGCTTAAGCGTTTGCTGTCCTTGGCGTTGAACACTGGCTTCACGTTTACCAGTTCATTAATATGAGCTCGCTGCACTATTGTCTTGTTGCCAAACCGTCTTTGCAAAAGCTCAACAGCCGTTTTGTAATTGACCTCCGTCAGTGAAAAACCGGTGGTGGCTGATTTCGCAGGTTCTTCAATGGCTCCACGCAAGTACGTGAACTTGTCGACGTCGTTTAGGGTTTCGTTCTCGTGGATCACACTTCTGAAGGAGTCCCAAAACTCAGTCCACTCGTGGATCTTCCCATTGAACGACTTCGTTTCCAGCTTTGGCAGTCTCACGCGCAGAGAAGAATTTGCTTTCAATGGAGAGACTACCTCCGTTCCTGGGTGGGATTCTTGATGCTTTGGCCGCGCCAACACATCGTCTATGGCTGCGATACCACCGTAGATTTCGGACGTGACATTGGAGGCCTCCTCAATTTCTCGATCTATATCCTCGTCTTCTTCTATGGACTCGAGAATCTGTTCGTCCAGTCGAGATATCGTTTCAATCTTCTCGGCGAGTGTGAGCTTCAGTTGGTTAAGAGCGGTCGTGTTGTTAGCCGAGAGGTCCTCAGTCAGTTCTTTCACTCTCGCGAGTTGTTTTGTGACATACGCTCGATGTCCACTTCTTGCTCGTCGTTTTTTCATCAATTCGGACATTCTGCTCCTACTACTGCTTTACGTTCTTGAATCTTTAATCAGGCTCGAAGGACCACGTGTCGCACAACCTGCTTGCGATAGAAGATTGCGCTCGTGCTGGTCCGTTGATTCAAGACAACTTGGGACTGTATACTTTTCAAATGCGTTTATTACTGCGATCTAACATGCTCGTTTCAAACCAACTCCCTTTCTACATTTACAGCTTGTATTTATAATAGAACACGGAAAGACACTCTACCTTTGACGTATTTCCTTTACGTAATTCTCTATTTTTGACGTATTTCCTGTTCTAATCACAAATATAACTAACCAATTGACATTTTTGAACAAAGTCTGCTAATTATTCATTCTCTCCTTTTCGTTCTCCAAGAAGGGCCAAAATGGATTAGCAGAAAAAGTACCTTTTCATTATATTCAATCGAAAAAGACACAATTACTGTCCATCCCAGGTATGTCAATTTGTCAACTTCATTTACACTGAGCGACTGGAAAGTGCCCACGCTGATTCGACATTTAATACCTCGAAAAATATTTGAGATATAGTTCACGTCTCAAATTTAACAATCGTTTCGCAAATTGAATTGCCTGTATAGCTGGGAAAAAAAACCCCAGCAAAGAATGTTTAATAGAAAAAGAGAGTTGCGAGCAATTTCACGGCAAAAGTGGTTGTGGCAAAAATGCGAACTGAAAGTTTTCAAATAATATATCTGTTTTTCTTCTTGAATTTTTCCCTTTTTATTTAAAGGTGGTAAGATGAACTTCAAACAACAAAAAAAGACGCTAAATTTTTTACTTCTGAAGATGACATTCAACTGCTCCGTCACTTTTATCGCCATAGGAACATATGCTAGTCGCGAAGTACAAATAGAACAATAATTATTCTCCGTGAATTTAGCGGTTATACGTCAAATTAGGCCTGAAGCATTGGTCGCAGGTACTTGCCACCGACCACGTCGCGAAAACTGCAAATGAGCCCTTTCTGAATGGGTTAATATGCTTGATGCCCATAAACAGTTCATTCCATTCAACTTCTTTTTCTGAATAAACCATCAACTTACCTTACGTAGGCAAAGTTTTATGTGGTGAGTATTATGGAAACAATGTTTTCGCAACGTTTGCTAGTTTTTTAAAGCCTCTGGAGTCTCGAATATGAGAAAGGTAGATGAAAAGTACAAATTCGTCCATTTTCTTACGGATACAATCTGACATCTTTTGCGGGAAAACAAAGCCATGCTACAATTTTCATTTATATGTGGATACTTTCGTCAGGCGGGCACATTCAAAAGAATTTGGGGGGTGTGTACACTTCGTTCTCGGCCCGACTTTCTTGATATTTCTATTTGATAACATTACCAAGTCTGTACTGTACCATATACTAACATTTAGCATGACTGGAATAATTAGACGGCTAACGAATAGAAAACTGGGAGACGTGACAGGAAGTGACACACATACGGAAGAGGAAAGCATTAGAATAGAGAATGAGGTTTCGAAGAGATATTTTCGTTGAGAGACGGTTTGTATTTAGAAATAAGTAAACTCTCACGAATGAGGAGTTCAAAGTTAGAGGAAGACCTGCAGGAAGAAATGACGGAAAAATCATGGCTGTCCAGTATCTTTCAGTTGAAAAGATGATAGAGCCAGAATATTTACAAAAACGGATTATTACAACCAGTGACGGTAAATATATATATATATATATATATATATATATATATATATACCTTCCGATCTTTTGTTGAGAAGGTTCTTTAGGTGGATTTTTTAGGCGTGCTTTCATGATGCAAAGCTTTTCCTCCAGGCAAAGGTTACATCTTTTTGCTCCGCTTGTGTAGGCCGCGGCTCTTTTCACGATCGCCCATTTTATATCGAAAGATTGGCTATTTGATTTTAGATCCCATATGTATTTTGATAGTTCAGTCTCATTGGAGTACTTGCCATCTTTGAAGGATTTGATGTGGTTTCTGTATCGTTCTTTAAAGCTGTTTGCAGTCATTCCTATGTACAGTTTTGTCTCTCCGGTGTCTGTCGTGGTTACGTTGGCTCTGTAAACGATGATGATCACCAAACATAACTCCCGAATCCTAAATAAATATGAAAATAGAAAGCTTCAGAGAACAGATAATTGCAACTGCAGAAGAAAAGAACAGTGCCCGCTCCAGGGTAACTGCTTAACTGACAACATCGTTTACAGAGCCGACGTAACCACGACAGACACCGGAGAGACAAAACAGTACATAGGAATGACTGCAAACAGCTTTAAAGAACGATACAGAAACCACATCAAATCCTTCAAAGATAGCAAGTACTCCAACGAGACTGAACTATCAAATACATATGGGATCTAAAATCAAATAGCCAATCTTTCGATATAAAATGGGCGATCGTGAAAAGAGCCGCGGCCTACACAAGCGGAGCAAAAAGATGTAACCTTTGCCTGGAGGAAAAGCTTTGCATCATGAAAGCACGCCTAAAAAACCACCTAAAGAACCTTCTCAACAAAAGATCGGAGATCGTCTCAAAGTGCAGACACCGGAACAGATTTCTCATCTCAAAGACAAGCCACACGAGGACAATAGCGATGAGTCATCCAACCCACGCAAACCATGACGTCAATGAACAGAGAAAAAGGAGACAATGAATCGACGCTGTTTCAGTTGCCTGAAGATCGCATCCGCGTGAAACTCGGAGTAGCAACCATATACTCTTAAGCAAACCCTCACTATATATATATATATATATATATACATTTATATATTGTATAGTTCTTTACTAAAGTTTATTACTTAATCTTGAATAAAAATAGTTTACTCAAATTACTCCACTTGGATAATACGTCGGGTTTTTGGAAGCTCTGCCCAACGATCAACAAGTTTTCACAGCTCGATCGAATCTGTCATATCTTTTTCACATCCTAGAATCAACAAGTTCTTAAGTCTGTCCTGTTTTATCACTGAACGCAAAAATGTCTTGATCAATTTTAATTTTGAGAAACTGCGCTCACTTGATGCTTATGTGATAGGTGCTATCAAGATAAAGTGGTAGCACTTTTTTTCTGTATTTTTTCTTTTTATTTTTTTCTTTTTTTTTCTTTTTTTTTTCTGGTTTTAGAGCAAGTAATTGGAACCACACTGGTGTTATAGTTATGTAAATGTGACCATTTAAATACTGGGAGTCAACATGGTAATAATAGAGTGCGCTTTAAGCCCCCGGCTATAACGCGCGTGGAATGGCTACGCATAAGAGTATACCATGTAGAATCGATTGAATAAGGATGAGTCTTGGTCTCAGAGTAAATATAGGGGCCCATATAAGTGTTGTAAAAATAGTTAAAACATTCCTACTGGCTGGTAAAGGGAAATATAAATCGAACACGTCTTCTGGATTTTTACCAGGTGTTAGATGGCTACGCAGTTGAACATGCAGTGTAGAGTTGAAAAATTAAGTACCCACATAGTAGATCAATAGAAAAGAAGAGAACAAAAGATGCGGTAACATTGTCTCGTGCATAATTCTTTTTGGACACGACCCTGGGCGAACATTTTGGCCTTCTATGGTGGCCTCTTCAGCAGAGATTTGGGGTTGGGAGCCAATGTTTCCCAGTCGGAAGAAAAAGAAATCAGTGTAGAGTGTAATAATAGTGTGAAGAGAAAAAGTGTTAGCTTACCAAAATTGTGGTGTGACTTGGATGGTCCGATGCGTGGTGCCATCATATAAAAATGGTTAGTTCGCTGCAGGTTATTTGAGCTGGGTAAGCGGCAACTGGTGAGCAGTAAATGAGATCGAGGTAAAGTTGTGACGTAAGTATATGAGTCGAGTTGTTCGTTCCCAGTTGGTATATGGTGCGCGGTAGTAGTTGCGTGTAGTGTAGGGAGAGTTGTGGTTGTTAGGGTTGTAGGAGGATAGTAATGGGAGACGGGATAATCTTTAATTTGTTCTGCATTCTGCGGAGAAATGAATGTCAACGTAGTTCTGCGAAAGAATGTTATTTAGAAAGGCAGTGTTGGTGTATTTATTATAGAAGAGGTATGTATCATAGAGAGTGAAATTTATATAGTGGATGAGAAGTATTATTACAAAAGTATCATCTCACGATTTACAAAAGAGTATAAAATTACACAGTGTCCAAGTCCGGTTAGAGAGTTTAAAGGTTGATTTGGAGTATTTGGTACGGAGTTGTCGCGAGCAAGGATCTGTTGCCGGGTTGCAGGTTGATAATCCCAAGTTGCCGTGAAGGTATACGGTCCTGGTTTCTTAGGTGTTCATTGACCGGTGGTGAATCCAGTTGCTTTTGGGAATTATTGTCCACCAGATGTCTTGTTGGGAATGGAGGTGAACCAATATAAGGTATCTTAGAGAATGAGTGATGTCCTTTCTGGAGGATGTGTGTACGCCCATGGTTTGGATAACCATTTACAAGGTTCGTTTATTGATGATTGGCAAATTGTTTGGCGAGTTGACCAGAGGGGTAATGAGTAAGTTGTTTGTAATTGTAGTATTCTGTACTGTCAATTGTTATAAAGGTGTTTGTAATTTGGCACGTACAAGAGAGTCTTTAAAATTTTTATTTTTTATATTCCACAATTGGAGTTTCTGGCAGGAGAATGCTCAGTGTGGAGTCTTGCTCAATTATATGCCAGTGTTCACGTAATATTTCTGCAATGTGTTTGGTGTTGTTGTTGTGTGGAATAGAAAATATGGATCTGTTTCTGTTTGTTGACTGTTTTTCGTGGTTAAGTAGTTCAAGTTGTGTGTATCATTTAGCTTGTTGAAATGCAGTATTTATTGTATTTTGTTTGTATTCTTTGTTAATCAGTATAACACACAGATGGTCTAGTCTTTGTTGAAGTTGTTTGTTGTCAGTAATAAGGCATCTGTATCTGAATGTCTGGCTAGAAATTATGCTGTTTTTACAGGAAGTTGGGTGGAATGAGTCATTCTGTAATAACAAGGTTCTGTCTGTTGGTTAAATATAAAGGTCAGATTCAAGTTGGTTGTGGTTGTTGATGTAAATTGTGGTGTCAGGGAAGTTACCGGTAACAGATGTAGAGGAGTATGCATATTAATCAAATTTTATTGTTGGATGAAATATGTTGATATAGTCAAAAAATTTGTGGAGTGTTTCAATTCCATGGGTCCACAATGGAAAAATGTCATCAATGAACCTTATACATTCAACTGGATGTGTCACTGCATCTGGTGCATTAGAAGCATTTGTTTTCCAGGATGGCCATGAATATGTTTGCATATTAGGTAGGTACCATAGGAGACCCATTGCTGTTCCATGAATTTGTAAGAAGTGTTTGTTGTTGAATTTGAAGAAGTTTTTTGTCAGTATTAGTGAGAGCATTTCAGTTATGATTTCCTCTGTGTGGTTGTCAAGTTTAGTGTATTCATTTAACATATCTATGCAGGCCTTGATGCCTTTATCATTGGGTATGTTAGTATGCAGACTCTTTACATTAACAGTAATAAGTATTATGTTGTTACATAGATTGTTGTTCAATGAGAATATCAATTTAAGGAAGTCAGTTGTATCTTGGACATCAGGCCTCTCACGTTCGAAATTTGGCGCGAGCGGTCTATCGCGCGGGCAGATTACGTTGCGTGCGCGATTAATTAACAACAAATTGAGGGGATTGTCAAAAAAATAAAAAAATTTTCAATTATCTTGCAATTAGATTAATTTATTTCAGATATGAATACAATGTCATATCAATGTTTTTTATAAAAAAGAAGGAACAGAAACGTTAAGATATTATTTTCAGTTCTAGTCGCTTTCGAATTCCTCCTGGAAAACTTCAAATTCACTGTCTTCACTACTTCTTTCGTCTTCGTCAAGTGTTGCATGGACCTCATCAACAATGTAAACAGTATTTCTCTCTGACGTAATTTGATTTGGTTGAGAGACCTTTTTCCGTCTGTTTGATGTCATATATATGTCTACAGCACGCTCTATTATGGCCTCTTTCTCTTGTCTGCTCCAAAGCGGGTTGTTTCCGTAGACGATAAGGCTTTCATTCAAAGCGTTATGGGTCATTGACAAACGCCTATCCGAGAGGATGCTCGTGACGGTGCTGAACGTTCTCTCTACTTGAGAGTTTGAGCCAGAAGTGCAAATGATTATACTGGCAATCTTGCAAAGGTTTGGAAATTCCTCGCGCCGATAACTCATTACAGACTTCCAGAGATCTTTTGCGCTTGGGATTTTGGCGTAATAGCTGCGCACAAAATTCTTGAAGGATTTCCACTCTCTGGTAACGGCAACAGGGGTTGAACGAAACGAACGCCAAGGGCTCTTCGAAATGCTTGGCAAGTTCCAACAGTTCATTCTTTCTATAGTCAACTTCATCGCCCCAGAATTGCGGGTCGAACCATTGCATTTTCATGTAGATTTCGCTGTTGTAGTCCAAAAATCTAGACTCCAGCAGTTGAACCAGCGAAAGGATGACTTGTCGTTTGATCTGCTGCACCTTTGCTATGCATGCCTCGCGTGAAAATGGATCCATCGCTACTTCTTCGCTTAAGTAACGTCGGTTTTCTTGGCGTTTTCGTTTGTTCCCTGCGGTGACGAATTCGCCACTAAGTTTTCCATCTTCTATTACTTGAAAGCGCTGGATGTAACTGCCAAGAAACTCATCTTCTTTTCCAATTTCGTCAATCTTTTGTGTGAGTTCAAGAACTGTCTTTGAAATGGAAAGTGGTACTTCGAACGGTAGCAGCATTTCTGATTCAAAAACCAGGGACAAAGGAACTATGTCGTCAAGCAGATCTAAATAGAGTTGAACGTAGCCCATGAACTGGTACGATTTAAACTTCTTCAGAAGTCCGGCTACTTTACTGCGAGTGTTGGCATTGTGACCTCTTGTGTCAGCTTGCACGTTTTCATAGGCGAGAATGTAAGCGGGCCACGTTTCCAGAAGAACCTTCAAACCACGTCGCCTGTGACTGATAAATCGGGTTCCATGAATTTTGGGTAAACTGTAGAAGTCTATTCCAACGGCCTTGGCACATTCAGCGACTTCAGTTTTAATTTCCCCCGATCTTTTTGCCAAATAGAAATTTGTTGTGTAAAACTCGTCGATTGCTTTAAATTCAGGAATGTCGAATGCGGACTTTACGGCCAGCTCCACGCGATGATTGGCGCAATGAATCATCAATAGCCACGGTCGATCAGATTTCAGCTGTGTCAAAACTCCTGTATATTTCCCCATGTTCACACTCGCTCCATCAGCTGTAGCACTTATCACCTTGTGTTTGTAGACGTCTTCCGGCAAATTGAATGGACTCGAGCCTTGGAAAAGACTGTTGATCCCTTGAAAGATAGCATCTGCATTGCAACCCCCGAACTTCTGCATTTCAAGGAGACTTACAACCATGTAAGTCGGAATGCCATTTCTCTCACATCTTATGAGAACTAACTCTTTTTCTTTGCCAGTTTTGCGGGCTTGACTCCCGTCACTCAAAATTGACATGAAATTTGAGCTTGCTAAGATCACAGCGCATTTCTCTTTAACTGCCTCTGCAATGCAATGAACGAATTCTCGTCCAGTTCTACCGTCTTCTGTTCTTTCGATAAGGCGAACATTGTTCTCTTTTAGGCATTTTACAAGGACACTAAAATGGCTTTGAGGCATTGTAGGTGTCATTGCCATTTCGTACGCACATTTAACTAAACTTCTGTATGCATCTCTTGTCAATTTTTGAAACGATGTTTGAATATTGGTTTGGAGCTGGCAACGGATAAAAAACATACAATTAAAAACTTTACATACGCTGAAACAATTTTGGAAGAGATTGATAGAAAATCAATCATCAACTTACCCCAGATCCACTTGCATGTTGTGGCCCAACGACAACTCTTTCATTCTCCGGTTTTGACTTCTCGAAACTTAAGGCAATACGATGTCCCTCCCCTTCGAGATGTCGTGTAACATTATGCTTAGTGACATAGTTCGTTCCGTCAGTGTAGGCTTTGATTGCTGTTTTTATTGACCCTTTACAATTCGGATGCGCGAAAATAGAATCTTTGTTACGGGTACAAACCTTACACCACACAAAATTCACAAACTTTCGACCTCCTTCTTCGATCGTCTTGTAACCAATTATATTATCTTTCCCCCACTTTTTAAACGTATTAAAGTCGACTTTGTTGCCTTTGCCGCCAGTCGCCATGGAGTACCATGCAACGACAAGCACGGGAGCGTTTTGAAAATAAAACAGTTTGACAGGCGAGCGGAACTTAACATTTGCGCGCGTAACATCACTGGGGCGCGTGCCTGCGCGATCGCGCGGGTCCCATTGAGAGGCCTGGGACATAAGTGTGTATGTCTTTTAATAGTGGTTTGAGGAGGTGATCAGCATACTGTGAGAGTTGTTGAGAGAGTTGTACTGATATGATTGATCTACCAGGGATGTCAGCCTTATGTATTTTGGGAAGACAATATAAGGTTGGTGTTCTTGTTGTAGTTTCTAGACAGAGAAATTTATATGTCGTGTGATCTATTAGTTTGTTATTGTGTATTCTATCAACAAATGTTCTAATTTCTAGCAGTATTTGTTGTATTAGGTCATTAGTGATTTTTGAGTAATGTTTTGTGGAGTTAAGTTTTTTGTAGACTTCAGACAGATAATCTTTCCTGGGCCAGATTACAATGGCTCCACCTTTCTCTGCTAGTTTGATTATTATATCATTGCTGGTTTTATGTTCATTGATGGAGTTGAGGTCAGTGGGAGATATGTTTCATTTATAATTGTTGTGTTGAGTGTGTTGTGTTTTTAACTCATGGTATACAAGCGATATGTATTCTAGCAGGTTAGAGTTGGCTGGTTGAGGTGGTATGAATTTACTTGCAGTAATTGAAGTGATGTTTTGTTGGGGCGTTATCCAGAAGAAGTATTTAGTGTACATGTTATGTCTGTAATTAAGAAAGGATTGGTAGACTGTATTATAGTGTGTAGGGTTGGGTGATGGGACGAATTTGAGTCATTTGGAGAGGAGGTTGGGATGGGTTTGGATAGTGGCGTATCAGATAAATTGATAACACTGTTCTGTATAGGGTGGCTGTAAGCTTGTTTGTGTACTCTCGAGTCCCGAATAATAGTATAGGATGGAATAAACATACAGAGTGGAAAAATATGAGCAAGTAAATAAACGTATATGCCTGAATAAACATACAACAACAACAACAACAACAGTAATTTTACGGCCGTTTTCCCTGCTTACGCAGGGGTTGGCTCTTCACGGCTGCCTTCTCCGCCTCTCCTTATCCTTCGCATATTCCCTCTTCAACCCGCACTCTCTCATGTCTTTTTCCACAACCTGGTTTCATATCATCCTCGGCTTTCCCCGTCCTCTTCCCCATCCCGGCCTTCCCCGTCCTTTCCCCTTCAGAGTGGAAAAATCTCAAAATGTTAATAAACATATACAGTGAGTCAAAACTCATTATTTCATACTTCTCTGAGTTCCATTTGCATGATCAGACAACAGGGAGTATGCTTAGCATGCTTGAAACATGAATGACAAGCACTGAAAGGACCAGGGAGCTAATAGAACAAGAAATGACCTTTATGCTGAATTTTTGAGTTACGGTTTGTTAAGAAATAACTCACTTTGGCAGAGAATTTCAAATGGAATTGAAAATCTTACACAAGAACTGAAACACCGAGAGCAACAGCAGCATGGGGAAGCAGAGAAGAAACAGTACATTCCTAATCGCATAATATAACCGCTGACCGAAGTTCATGTGGAAGTCACTTCTGTTTCGATCTCATCGCATCGCATCGGCCAGTTCCTTCTCGATCGACTAATTTTTGACAGGTGATATTGCGGCTGTTCGAGCTCAAATGATGCAGGGAAACCGGGCTGAAGGGAAAGCTGTACTACAGTAATCGTTTTTAGCAAGTTAAAGGTTCGTATGGTGGGGCAGAAATGTCAAAAATTAATAAACATATAGATTGGAATAAGGCCATATAGAGTGGAAATTTTGCCCAAAAAGAATAATCGTACATATAAAATTATTCGGGACTCGTGATTAGCTGGAGTTTTTTCTTGTATTGGTTGTTATTGTTGTTACATTTATGGCTGATGTATTTAAGAATGGAGTTTTTATTATTGGTAGTTGTAGGTGTGTTAATTGTGGTTGTTATTTGAGTAGATTGTGTAGATGTTTGATAAGAAAATCCTGTATACCATGTTGAATGTGTTGGGTTATGTTAGTAGTGATGTACTTGTTAGTTCTGTTTATCAGTAGATGGGTGTGATGGTGCTGTGGAAGGAGGAAGGTTGGGTTGTATGCGTGGTATGTGCGTGCAGTGGATGTGTTATTTCCGGTGCTTGTAGCTTTGCTGGAGGGTTGGTTTTGTTGTAGTCTTTTTAATTTTCTTGTAGATTGAAGTGAGGCTGTGATCGTATGTCTTGTGTATTTGTCGCCTAATTCGTTGGTCCTTTTGATTATTTGGTCGGCTTGTTGTTTGTGACAAACTTCAAGTAAACGGCAATCTTTTTAATGGTAAACATTTTTCGGCAAGCTTATGCCATCTTCAGTTTAGGAAATGAATTAACTATTTGACAAAGGTGTTTATATACTTAACTATACGCTAATGGAAATAACAAGCTTGTGAGTCATCTAATTAATGGGTGTTTTTGCGTAAATGTTGTTCACGGTGTATTTTCATGTCGGTGTCAAGGCCACAAACACAAACTTTGTGCTTAAAATATTTTAATGCTTGCGTTTCGTTACATCTCGCTACATCGTCAGAGCTAGTGTGACAAGTTATTTAAGTTATTTAAGGAGAATCAAAACTATTGAAATCACCAATAACAATTTAATTGTTAGAACTTGAATGACTTAAGCTCAAAGCATATCAAACTACAAAGGTGACGCTAAGAGGCATCGACGAGTAAATTAAAAGTAATAAAGAGGGGTGGAACTTATATTAGAGTTGAGAGGAGGTTTGATTTCTTTAATGAAAATGCTTTGGCAAAGGAGTAGCTCAAAGCCAGAGGAACAGGAAGAAAGAATACAACAATCATTGAAGGATATGGGGTGACCAGTGATGAGACAAAATGCTCAAGAGATAAGGATTACTGTGTTTCTTTCCAGTTAAGACCGAAATTCCCTTGTGGTATCCCACCTCGTTACTCCCACTCTTTAGATATGTTATCATTTATATTATTCATTTTGTTGTTTAACCTTAGAATTTGCTTTTGGTGAGGGTTAGATTTAGTGGTTTAACTCAAATGAAATTTGCTATGATAGCAACTTTACCACGCGCTTGTCACTGAAATTTGACCTTGACTATTCTGAAGGGCCGTGACCGCTGAGACTGAGGAAGTTATTCCACAGACGAAATGAAATGAAGATACTACCAACGTAGTCTGGTGATGTAGTCGGCCATTACTGAGGTTGTCAACCGCCTACGGTTTCGAAATTTGCGTCTTTGCGAGTGGTGAAAACGGAAACTTTCGGAAACGATTGTTTACAAGTCACGGCAAGCACTTGGCAAGAAACATTCTGAAAGTGGGGAATTTCTTGTTTGCTTGATGCCACCTTTGATCGTGAACCGTCCACATGGATGGGCATTATCATTTGAACACAAAATTATTTTGAAACGCATCCGTGTGAACGGGGCTTAATAATGACGCTCACATACTACCAAGACAGCAGACCTCAATGGCCTGGTCTGACCATGACCTGGGCCAAGATTTTTGATAGTGTAAGCGGTTTTTACCTGGGTTGGTCGTGAAACTAGGCCGACAAATTGCCAGTGAGAAAGGGTTGTCATTTGTACTTGGCTCTCAGGCCGTTGTGGGATTACCGTGACAACAAGCATTGGGGCTGGACAATTTACACGGTTTCCAAGGTAATGTTATTAGTTGAGGGAAATTTTCTGCGTACTGTAACTTCATTGAACGATGGCATAATTTACAATTAGTTTTATCGACATCAAGAGCAAGTTCTTTGACAAGCAACAAGACGGGCACAAAGTTTTTGTTGATGCTTTGAAACAAACTATGTGGATGTATTCAGTAGATCTCTGACATCAAGTTTCAATCGTACGAAAACAAACATCTCTACTGACGAAGTATCCTTTTTCTGTTTGCAAACGCTAGGAGATAAGACCTCGAAAACAAATTGTGAACCTGCAATTATCAAAGCTTGTTTCAGTTCTATGGTTTGCCTAACTACTGGCATTTCGAAGCAAAAGTTAGCTTCTGACCACTTTCACCAAGACCTAGCCTAGGCCGATAGTGTGAACACGGCTAATATCTCAAATGGAGCAAAATTGCATTGGGCATTGGTGCAAAATCTTTTATCCGTGATAGTTTATCCGGTCTGTTAAGCTCATCTCTTATAAGTTTCATCTCCAGTAACTCTATGTCCAAAAGGTAAATGTGTAGGTGTCCAGTCGGGCTATCGTCGACTGGAGAAAACGGACAATACAGACATGATTGCTTGTATGGCAAATGACAAAATTTTGCGATGCATAGAGGATTATTTCGAGGGCATAAATAAAGAACTTGATTTGGTCAAAACCTTTCATTTTTAGTTTTCCTATGACTGTATCACATGTTTACGGCCTACGGAAGTATGTTATCACGTCAACCTAATTCGTGTTTTAACAGATAACTAAATCGTAGGCCTTGCATCTCCCAGTCAGTTGGGGGTCTAGTTTGCTGGAGACAATGTGCACAATAAAGAGTAATTGAGCCAAATTAAAGAAAAAAAGGGGTTTTTAGTATCATAAGCATTTTCTAAAGTTCTGCGAATCAAATATCATATGTATTGTATCGCGAATTTATACGCAGTTCTTGCCTCGTATAACTTGTTTTCTTTTACAATTTGAGCAGCATGCATGCTAGTGACAAGCACATTTTTCACGCGGTGGTGCAGTCTCTCTAAGCTAAAAATATGTAACCAATCAGATGTTAATGATCTCATAATGAAATGTACATCAGTACTTTTTAAAAATAATGATTGCTTCTGTATAACACAATACCAAAACATTAAACGCTCAACTTACA
The DNA here is from genome assembly GCA_030142905.1 of Heliopora coerulea. Lineage (NCBI taxonomy): Eukaryota > Metazoa > Cnidaria > Anthozoa > Scleralcyonacea > Helioporidae > Heliopora > Heliopora coerulea. The sequence continues at coordinate 643,445 of JASJOG010000172.1, read as the reverse complement.
ATTAGCTTTCGAAAAGTGAACAGAAAATGCTACATATGTGTAATTAACGGACGTTTTCTTCAAACAAATCAAGGAGATACAAGTGCAAATGAAACTCCGTCCGTACGGATACCTTTTAGGTGATACAGTGGCGCAACTGATATGGGCCAGAGAAGGCAGTGTGCCCCCCGGAAGGACTGGAAGGGACAGAAATGGGACGAAAAGGAGAAAGTCGAGGAACGGTGCTTGAAGGAAAAAAAAGAATCGGAGAGAAGCACGAAGATGTAAACATTGCGTTGACAGGGCTACCAGCTACGGTCTCACCTATATTAGATATGGGATGCCTAGAACCACATCCCAACTTTTAGAGTTAGGTAATTTTTAGGTACATCAAGAGGTGTTGAGTTAAATAGTTTAAAAAATCAACGTATACAATGTGACCATGCATGTGGACGGAGCTTAAGACCTTCCATGTTTCGAGATGGGGAAAGGTGTGAAAGTTTGGTGCAAAGTTTCAAATACGACGTAAATACAGCATGTAGACGCAAAATCCGACTCTGAGTAAATCAATTTCTAAAATTTACCAAAAGATAACAGAATAGAAGAAACTTATTCTGAAACAGTCCAAGAACAAGGAACGAAAATATTCACAACTGCTTTAACGGTTCGAGTAGCATTTCACCTTAATCGAGATTTTTTTTATTATTTTCTAGTGGCTTTGAGAGAATAATTATTTCAGCGGCATCGTGATTTCAGCAGGTAAAATGTGCTTTTTACATGCCAACTTTGTAAAGATAGGTCGGTACGAGGATTTGGCAAACATTTTCTAGTCAACGTTACCAAACGAATCTTATGGCATGGAAAATTTCCTTTGCAAGTTTTGGCAGTTTTTGGCTCTATCTAACTAAAATACACTGTTTTCAGTTGACAAGGATGCAAGAGATTTGTGAGAATGCTTATACTCATCAAACAAAGCCATTGTGAACTTGTATACAACTTCTAAATCTTTGATGTGTCTGTTTAGTAGAAACTTGCAAACGTAGACTCAAGATAGTGCACTCTAGAAAGTACACCCAAAAAGACAGCTTTTTACCATGCTAAATACTTCTATGGGAACTTAATACCACATTGCAGACCAGAATAGAAAACATCTGGTGTAGAGTAAATTAAAACAAGGTTACATGTAAAAAGCCAGAAGGGTCGGGGAACTGTTGAAACTTTTTCAGAGGAGATAAGTTTTGGCATTTCCATGGCCTTTATGGCCTCTTAAGTTACACGTCGTTCAACATTGCCTAAGCAGCACTCCGCTTAAATGTAAGCATCATTTTTATTATTATGTTTTCGCCTAATGAATATTCGTTTAAGTTCGATTTTGAATGCTCGGTCTTCGATTTTCGGCTTGTCTCAAATTTCAGCAAAACACGTTTGAAAGAAGGTAACTTAAAATCTTTGTTGAAAACGTGGAGCAGAGTAATTTTAAAGTACGTGTGCAATTCGTACAACTGTGTATACTGAGGTTTTTCATATTATGGAACAACTAATCTTCTTAGGCTAGTTGGAAAGGAAATGATTGCCTCCTTGCCTCTTTTCACATATGTCAGCTCGCATTTAATGCAGATTCATGGATTATTGTTAAATAAATGCAAAAATATTATGTCTAGGTCTCTATGATGGCAAGTGGGCCAGGAAAACCTAAAATTTTATATTGCCCAACAAGACTACCCGGACCTCCGGCCACACCCACAGTTGTAACTGGTGCCTCAGCAGCTACAGGACCTGGTAAGTACAGCTGATCTTTGTGTTGCCATTACTTTCGTAGCACCTCTACCTTTTTATGATCTCGACAATGACGCCATGGCTTAACCAACGAAAAATTACATTTCAAGAAGAAACCAAGGTGAAAATGTAACAATTCTGCCATGGTGAGCCGAAATAGGAGAGACAGGAGGAACGCAACGGATGTGTAGAGTTACGATGTAGTTTCAAAAAATGATACTGAGCTCACTTGGGTACAGAATATTTACCCTACTATGTAACAAAAAATGGAGCCTCGGGAAGAACGGCTACACGCAGGACTTTTTAGACTTCATCAGCATGTTATTGCTGACCAAACGCCAGGGATACCAGATAAAATTATCGAATGTTAGGAGTACCTGATGGTGATCAGATCTGAAAGTCCAAACCACCTTTCCATGAATGACAAGATTCATTCTGCAGTTTTGTAGAATTTCTAGCCTAAAATGTAGACTGGAATTTAACAATAAGTGCTGAGCTTAATGGATTTTAAAACTTCAATGTTATTTGTGACGCTGTTCTAGAAATTCTCATAATGCGTTTTATCAGCTCTTAAGGTTGTTTTTGTCATGTTTAAATATTTAGGCAAATGAATTTCTTGGCATAGAAGAATATAAAATTATCACAGTGAAATCATTTGTCTGATTGCTCGGTTGCCATGGATACCAAAAGTGAGGCGCAAACGGTGAAACAGTGTAGCCATCAGGGCCGGATTAAGATTGTAGGAGGCCTCGAGCCCCTCGACTGAAATTGGCTTGCAGCGGTACGTTGTAAGCTACCACACCGGTCAAGGTTTTGCAGTATATATTTCGTACTAGAAATATGTGTACGAAACAAACCCTCGCCCACCCTTCCAATACATCTCTCGAGAATCCAAGTAACATTGATAATTTTTCAAGGTTGTCAAAAAGACAAATCGTCCTTACTATAACTGGAAGAGGTAATGCAATAAAGGGAAACACAATATTTGGCCACAAATATTAACAACCCAAACTGGAAATTATTTTACATTTAAATTGCTTGTCGTCATATTTACGTTTAAAATTTCTATTCTGTTTTATTAAAACAAAACGTTTGGTGAGAATAACCTTTAACGGTTTAATAAATGATAAGAGATCCATTCTGACAATTGTACTGCTTATCAATCGATGTTCATAGCAAAATCCTGCATTAATTGCGATCTTGAGATATTTCGAGTCGTTTTCCAAATCAAATTTTTCACTCAGTTTGCTTTAAAGAAAGATTTTTTATTAGATAGCCAGGCTTTCTGTCTTAAAATTGGATCATTCTCAAAGGTTACCGGTCGGATATTAGCATCAAGGACAGCTCATGAGTGAAAATTTTTTTTGATACTTTTTGTCTTAAAAAACTGATAAATTCTATATTATCTCAAAGTTGGTTAAAAATGTCTATTAGAAGTGCTATGAGGAAGATTTATGCTAAGCATTCATCCGGAGGTACAACACTTTGTTGACGAAGATGAAACGAATTACGAAACGGACGAAATAAACAAAGAAAACATGAGTGAGTTCTGCATTTTTATCGCCTACCAAAAATCGGAAAATACAAAACATAAAACAAAATACGACAAGCAAACCTTGTGCACGTTTTCTCGAAAGAAGAACGAGAAGAGGGAAGTAAAAGACGTACTTTTTCCACGGTAAACCATCAATAATAAAGGAAAATGGCGTACAAATTTGCAACTCTTGTGTATTTTCAACTAAGCATTCGGTAATAAAGTAAATGGTTTGAATCTGGGAGAATCGTGACATGTTTGAGGAAGTTGATCGTCTAGATTAGTGCAGTCTTGAGAAAGACTGTTGGTTGAAGTGACTGACGTTACGACAGCCTTAGCGGCAGTCATCTTCAGAGTCAAAAGGAGAGTGAAGATGCCCTCTGCTAAGGCTGTCGAAACGTCAGTCACTTCAACCAACAGTCTTTCTCAAGACTACACTAACCTGGACGATCAACTTCCTCAAACATGTTAAGCATTCAGTGGCACCTCATTACAAAGGGTTCAACGGTAAATTTACACAAAGTCGACTTTCAACTTTATTGAGAGGTTTTAAAATCCTGATGGAAACATTACTGGTCGAATAAGGTAGAAGTCATCATGCACAAATCACTCTCGAAGTGAGAAAGACTGAAGCGGACAACTGTTTTGCCGAAGGAAAATTTGGTGACCAAAATCAAGTAGCTTTGCAGCGAGTTACCTGGTGGCTATTTACCTTGCATTTTTGTTTCGAGCCAAAATACATCCTAACGTCTTCAGTGGGGCGACATTTCATAGGGAAAAAGTCCTGATTGAGGCGATGAAATCTCTGTGTGGAAAGCGGAGAAAGCATCCGAAGACTGTCATGGCCTGGACAACTTTTCTGGACGATGAGTGTGCTATCCCACTTCTCAAACAATTGACCATGAACGTTGTCCGGTTAAATACTGAAAAATGTTCAAAAGTAATCGTCCTACACAGATGAATGAACTAGAATCTTCATTCTACTTTACCAATAAACACTAGCAAAATCCAGGCGATAATATTTGGTACAAGAAGTCTCCCTTAGGAGAGAATGAAGTCGGGAAGCTACTTTTCAAAGCTGCTCAAAACAATTCCGTTCGCAGAATTTGTATTTCAAAGCTACTCGATTCAGACGTACCTGTAATTGTGTAGCTCAGGTATGTGGTTACCAGAACGTGAAAATCCCAAGATTTATGCAAATCAGCGTCTATTCAACTTCAGCGAAGAATGCCGTTTTAATACACTTGGTTGCTTAGCAAATGTCCTGACAGCAAGCTAGTTCCCTTACGTCTTTTGTTCATATAAATCAGAAAGAACCAAGACAATCCGTTGCTGGAAAAAGCGAACAGTTGGCAAATGCATATTCCAAGGAGTTAACTTTGAGAACTGCTCTTTCAAGTCATAAATTGTCCAGTTACTGAGGTGGCCCTCAAAAGCGAAACCAGGCACCAAGAAAGCCAATTACTTTGCCGGTCTTAAATCATTTACTGGCTTCACTGTTCAAATAACGTAAACAACTTGCGAGAGATCCATACAAGGAAAAAAAGAACGAGACCAAATCGATTTGCTCTAATACGGTAGCTAAGTATGGTTTGGTCAACAACATACCAGTCCCCGAACTTTCACACGGCATTTTTGAGGGACCGGAATCCATGGATATATATTTCAGTTGCCTATATGATGTAGGCTTCTCCATCCTGCTCGTTAGCACTACACTGATGAGGCCCAATAGGCCGAAACGGTTCCGTCTGTAGTTATATCATCTTATATATATATATATATATATATATGTATATATATATATATATGTATATATATATATATACATATATATATATAAGATGAGCAAGATGGAGTAGCCTACATTATAGGCAACTCAAATGTCCCACGCTTGTGGTACATATATATATATATATATATATATATATATATATAGAAGCATACATGCACAAAGCGAAAATTTTTCTCCATTGTCACCACGCGTGTAACAGTACTCCACGCATTTGTTATAAAAACATATAAAACAACAACAAAAAAGCAAAAAGAACAAAACAAAAAAACAAACAAGCAAAGAAAACCAAGACTTTTAGAAAAATGGATGGAAAATAATGATATTAAAATTCCAATACCGTAGACCGTGGAGAGTTAATTATGAAAGTCTCTTTCACTTTAGCTCATAATGGACGCTACGTTTTGGCAAAAATGAGAAAAAGATTACTTCATGTACAGTCCTTGGGCGGTAGTCAACTGAAGTTACGTTATGATGTTTTTGTTTGGTTTTTTTGCTCTTCGTATTTTTTTTTTTCCCCACGTTTTTTAATTCCCTAAACTAAGTGGATCAAGGCGACCCTTGCGTCTTCATCTACGACTAGCCACTTTTAAAGATGATATTCATATAGTACAACCGAGTGTTCAGGGAAGCTTTTTATAGATTTAAGTGATATTAGCAGAAAGCTACTTTGCTATAAACCTAAAATACTGCTAAATTTCTGTGCGCTTTTCAATTGTTTTGGGGATTCTTTTAGAAAGAATTCAAAAGTTCAGCTGAAGCAACTATTTAATGTACAATTCCAGGGAATTTGTTTGTTATGTTTGCTACACGTGTTGAAAATGTGGTAAGAACCTTTAAAAAGATAACTCTGATTTTCCTTTTGAAAACGATGCTTTTCTACCACTTTAACGAATTGAGAAAAGCAGATAAAAAGTTGAATATTGAATATCAAAAGTGTAGTTTGTAGTCTTCCAACACCTCCAAGAGGAATCCACAGATGTTCTTCTCATGCTAAAATCTACTTAGCATGTATTGGATTTGATTTTTCCACATCTGGGTTGCAGTATCGTGTCGGATGAATGTTCTTTCCTGTGGCCTGAAATATTAACATGCCTTAGAGCGAGTTCTACAGCTCTGTGAAATTGTGCACTGTTTTGATTTTCAAACAGGTATTCGCAATATGTCGGGAACAAAGGTTCGACAAAACGAGTGTAGTGATCAACAGTTCTTAACCTAACTCGGTCGAAATACATCTAATTGAATCCATATATCTTGATAGTTTTAAATATCGTTGGGTCCGCCATTCCACTATTGTGCTGTGCATTTTCGAACATTATGAGAGTCTAATCTTGACAGGTGATTGGACAACAACCCTTTCTTTAACAAAAGTGACAAGTCGCGTCGCAAATGTCAAATCACTCGCCAAAACAATGGTTTTATTTTTCTTTCCACACTCTTCTAAAATCTTGCGGCACTCGATTTCATTGGGAACGACCGTTTGCAGTTTGCTGAGAGAGGTCCAACTTCTTGTGGATTCGATTGTTTGAATGTGAAGGTCTGCCGTTCAGTGGATCTCATCTGTTTGGTTCGGCATTTTCTAGTTCGTTTTACGTGCACTTGTGTCTATGAAAAACTCAGACGCACGGAAGCGGATGGTGCGTTTAAAACAGCGAAAATTAAGTAGGTCCGAATTGCATGTCCAGTAGCCAAGTCGCCCTGATTTACCGGTACAACGATTCGAGATAATGGAGGAAACCCAAAAGGAGTTTAGAAGAGCTGAGAAATTAGTCGGAAAGTTTCAATTGGATGATCAATTTCTTCTCCCGACCCTCTGCGACCAAATGTGGTACAGCTACCTTCCGGCTGCTGTATCAAGACGACCGACTACCGAGCTATCCTAGCCGGTCGGGCAGATAACGTTGACCTCATGCAAATGAGTGGAGACCTAAATATCCAAAACTACCGGTTACCCGGCTACAAATTTAAAGCCTTCTTAAAGTGACCGAATACCTACCGGCTACCATAGAAGAAACCACTGGCTAGTGACCTATACGGCTAGTAAGTTGGATTAGATTGAACTTGATTTGATGAGTAGCGCATTATATGATCGAGACCAACGGCTATCCGGCTGCTAGTTAAACATCTTGTTGCCTACCGGCTATCCACCCTTCACCGCATGAAAATGAGTGGCCACGAAGCTAAGGTAACGGGTTTGTCGGAATACAGTGATCGATCGTAAAAGCCACGTAACCAAATTTCTTTAAATCCTTAATCAATTCTTTCCCGGTAGGATCGATCTTCTACTATTTTGCTCTGGCGAATACTAGTCGATTTTACTGGTCAAGGAGAGAGCTTTTGAGGGGAAAGGGTTAATAGATCATTGATATCTCAGGCAGGAGAGGAAACAGTTTTCCTTTGAGACAATTTTATTCTTTTTATAGTGGACCAATAAATTTGTGACCTTAGGTTCAGAAGATCTTATTTCATTCTCTTCTGATGAAAACGTCAACCTGTTCTTTCGTTTGTCACACCCTCTTTTTTATATGTCAAATATGTCACGCTTCTGGCCGGTAACCAACGTCAGCGTGCATGCATGGTTCCGCTGCAGTTCAAAATCGTCTCTCCTTTTTCTGTCTTCTGCCTGCCGTTCTTTTCCGGTCGATGAGGGATAAGAAATTGTGCTTTAACTACTTGACAGTCTATGCAAATTAACATAAATTGATTTTCCAACAAGACGGTGTTAAAACTCTTGGCATAAACAACTCTTCATAGTTTACCACCTCATCGTTTTAGGGGATTGTTGCTCCCAACGCTCTCTTGATGATCCTCATGAGTTGAGGACGTCACGGTTTCGAGAGGTCCCTAAAGCCCGTTTTCCACTAGGCGAATTTTGTAGCGCGATTCAACTTTTAGTAGTCTGTAATGTCCGGATTCTAGCACATTTTATGAATTTTAATGAGCTTTCAAAAATTGTATCAACTTCCGGTAATTGGTGATGACGTCATCACCTGTCAATCATTCTAAAATTTTTGTGTGACCACACCCACTTCCCAAATCTGGTTCAAACCGGATTTTGGAAATCAGTAAATTTTCTCACATTCTCAAAATTGATTAATTTTCTCACATTCTCAAAATTGATAAATTTTCTCGCATTCTCAAAATCAGTCAATTTTCTCACATTCTCGAAATTGATCAATTTTCTCACATTCTCAAAATCCATGTGAAAATTGCTGGAATTATTTTATGGTTTAAAAACAAACATATTTTCATAAGTGCCTATCATTTCATTCATGTAATGACCATATGCAAGTGTTTCAATTTTATTTCCAAGTATTATTCTTTTATCATCTTTTGTTGATAATGCAATTTTTTCAATACTTTCAGTGTATAATTCATGGTTTCTGTGTCTTATTAAATTCATTTTTCTTATTTGTTCTTCTTCAGTAAATAAACAATCTTTATAATTTTGAAATGTTAAATCTTTCTCAATAACATTTTTCTTAACACCTTTACATCTTTTTGACACCTTTGGTGCTTTGTCTTTCTCATCTTCATACATTTTATAAGAATATAATTTTGCTCTCAATCCTACAAATTCTTCTATTTGTTTACCACCACATTCATCTTTCATCATTCCAATTACTTTTTTATTTAATCCAGTTTTTATCCCACTTTTATGATCTTTTGGGTAATTACTTGTATCAAACATTTTTTCAACATCTAAAGAAATATCTTTATAAAAATCTTCAGTTTTAATTTCATACATTAAACTATCAGTATCTGTAAATAACAATTTCGCATTTTCACCATATTTTTGTTTAATATAATTATAATGAAAATCATACATTAAAGTCTTTGATAAATCCAATATACTCATTCCTAAATATATTGGTTTATCTAGTTTAATTTTACTCTTATACATATGCACCGCAATTAGATTTTCAGAAAATATTGTTCTTTTATTGAAATTTGTTTTTGAAAATAATTTTAATGCTTTTTCTTTTCTGTTAACCAATTGAATATCAACTCTGTTTCTAACATTTTCCATTGTTTTACCAAATACAGAATTATTCATCAATTTGAAAAAGTCTTTTTCAAAATCATTTTTTGCGCTTGTTCTCAGTTTTGTATTTAAATCAATATATTTTTTCATGAAATCTTCTTCATGAAATTTAATACCTTTATGAATTCGTTTAATTTTTAATCCTAATTTTTCATATAACTTCAAGTTTTCACAATGCAAAACATATTTTTCTTTATTATTCAAATTTGGAATCAGCTTTGCTGCTTTCAGTTTTTCAACATTACCAACCTTTAATCTTTCTGGTGCTAACTGATATTCATTGTGTAAATCATGTAAATCTTCTGGATATTCCAAATCAACTTCTAATATACAACTATATTTTTTCCAATTTTCCAATTCTTTGTTTACCATCCATTTGAAATGACTCACAGGAAGTTTTTTGCTCATTGCCCAACCATATAAATTATTTGCATCCAAATAAGAAAGATAAACATTATCTTCTTCAGGATTATATTTGTTTTCCATATATTTATTATTAGCTTTTGCATATCTTTTTGTGATTGTTGAAATTCCACATCTTATTCCATTTTCTACCATAAGATACATTTGTGGATCATTTAATAATTCCAATTCAACTTTTGTAATTTTTAACATTGCATCCCATGCTAATCCAGGTGAAGTATAATACCAAGCAGGATCTAATTTATAATTTTCTTTACAAACTTTTCTAAAATTTTCAAAAACATCAGCTAATAAAATTACATCAGTTTTCAAATATAAATCATGATATTCTCTCATATTTTTAATATTAAATTTATTCCAAACATTTTTCGCATGTTTATAATCTTCCTCACTTATATTTTCATCATTTAATTTAGAATAAAATTCTCCAATATCAGGTAGTTTTTCTTCTTTTAATTTTTCAATATTATCAAACCAATCATATGGAAAAACACCTTTTCTAGTTAATAATTGTCTTTTTTCTTCATTTTTATAAAATTTCTTCAAAATATTCATTTCATTTTTATCTAAATTATTAACTAAATTTGATAAACTACTTTGCATAAACTTAAAACTGTCAATAAATCTAATTTGTTTTTTAACATTAATAATTTCTTTGATTTTATACTTTGGGTTTTCACAAGTTGATGGTAATTCTTCACATTCAATAATATTTTCTTTACATTTACTTTGAAGTTGTTTTTCTGTAATTATTTTTATAGATTCAAACTTATCAACAATAATTTCTTTTGTAAATGAAATATATTTCTCCTCAGTGTTGGGTATACAATTAATTTCACCTTCAGAAGCACGAAGATTTGTAATAAACAAATGACTATCATAATTTTGAAGATTGTGAAATATAACTGGTATAAATTTTGGTTTTTTCATTTTTGAATTACAACTAATACAAGCAGCTCCTCTATATTTTCCAGTAAAATGACAATGATCTCTAACTTTATCTGTGAAATTGGTTCTTTTCGTTTCTTTTTCTTTTTCTTTTTCTTCGTTTTCTTTTTCATTTTCTTTTCCTTTTTCTCTGTCTTCAAAATATTTTTTAAATTCTTCTGCACTAATTTTATCGTCCATAAATAATTTATCCATCTTTTCAAATTCATCACATTCATCATCCACCTGGTTTTTTTCTGTTTTTGGTTTTTCTTGTTTTCCAAACTTGATTCCACAAGCATAACAATTTTTAGCTAATCTAAAATCTACTTTATCTTTTTCACTTAATATTATCTTTTTTGGAAATTTAAATTGCTCATGTATTTTTTTAATATTATTTTCTAAACTTTCTACAAATTTTAAAGAAATATCTTCACCAGGTTTTTTGGTATATTTTAATAATTTTGGTCTTAATAAATTATCATCAAAACATTTTATCAAATAACAATATCCAGATGGTTCATGTTTTTGAAATTGTTTTGTACGCGGAGCATGGTCACCTACCGGTTCTCCAATATTTTTATCCTCGCACCGAATCGGTTTTAAATTGCATTCAAAATCTGCATAAATCACAAATGGAATATCATGCATTCTTTTATAATTTTTAAACTTTAATTTTTCACCTTTGTTTGGATAAACAGTTTTTCCACATTCATATTTTGAGCAATATTCTAAATGATTTTTAAGAGTTTGTTCACTTCTAAAATTTTGTAAGCAATAATTACAAACAAGTATTTTTTCTTTACTTTTATTGACTTGGTTTGAAAATAATCTACTCATATTTTTAATTAAACAATAATGTTTGTCTCCATTTTCATTAGTTATTAACAATATATTTACGTGTGATTCTGGATTCTCCTGTCGATCCAAACCAAATTTACTTACTCTCAAAGGGAAAATTTCATGATTTTTATTACCAAACCTTTTTTCTTCGTTGTATCCAAATAAATTAATTGAAATGTTATTATTTTTTTCAAATTTATCAATATCTGAAAATCCACATGGAAAATTAATATCTTTCACATTAAAACTTTCAGCTTTCTTTTTTAAAATTTTTGTAATTCTTCCAGGATTTTTTAAGTTAGGATTAGTTTTCAAAAGTTCACTTATTACAACACACCACAATAAACACTTTTGATCATCATTTTCTGGGTTGATAATTGCTTTTTTATTTTTTAAAAACTCTGGAGTAGGAATATAAGATGATGCAAGTAATCTTTTAATTTCATTAATATTAAGAATTATTTTCAATCCTTTGTGAAATTTCCACAAACTTGAATATTTTAAAAATTCTTCAAAACTTAAAATAACTTTTTGAGTCATTTTTTCATATATTTCATCTAAATTACTTCCATCAAAAATTTCTTCGTAGTAACTATGAAAATGAGCATTATCTGTGGTTTGTTCTCCTGTTGCTGGATTTGTTTTTGACATCAAACACACAAGAGTTATTTGTTGTTTTGTGCTTGGATATTTTTTGAATTTTTTAATTATCAATGGTTTTATTTTTTTCAACAAACTCAAAGGATCATATAAAGATAATCCTACTTCTTTCAGATCAATTTCATATCTTTTTGCAACATTCAAAGCATGGTTTTTTGAGTTAACATGGTTCATATTTTATTATCTTTTATTTATATAATAATTTTCCTTTAAAAAAAAAAAAATTTAAAAAAAAAAAAAAATTTTTTTCAACAGTCATAAAAAACCAAAAATGATTGATCATTAAATTTCAAATCTTTTTTATTATTAATTCTATATTTTATACTTTCCGGATTCATATTAAAATTTTTTGCAGCAGATCTAAGACTTTTAAAATTTAAGATTTCACCTGTTTCACTGTTTATAAATATTACTGGGATTGGATTTTTCATTTTTTCTCTACAATATTTCTCATACTTTTCATTTGGTTTGCTAATTTCAAATCTAAGCATTTCTTCAAGTTGATTTTTGTTAAAAGTTTTATAATATTTTATTTTTCTTTCTCTTGCAATATTCCACAATTGTTTAAATGTTTTTTGTTGATAATGGTTTTCCATTTATTTATATAATTTATTTATTTAAAGAAAAATTTTTAAATAAATTTATAAACTACATAACCTCCTGAAAGACCAACTATAAAAAAAACATTTTGATATTCTTTCATTTCATTTGAAGGTTAATAATAATCTTCTAATTTTGGTTCTTTTTCATCTTCTTCATTTGCTTCTTCTTTTAAATATTTATAACGATTATTTATTTCAGCAAGATTTTTCAGACATGTTTGTTTTATTTATATCAGCATTTGCATCAGATAATTGTTGTCTTAATTTTTCAATTTCTTGTTTTCTTTTTACTTGCTCCTCATACCATTTTTCCTTATCCCTATTAAGTTTTTCCATTGCTTCATTATGTCTTTTTATCTCTTTTTCATATCCAGAATGATTTAATTTTGAAAATAAAAATCCAGCACCTGCAAAAGCAACTGCATTAAATAATCCACCAACTACTGTTTCCATTTATTTATACATTTTTTCTATTTTCGCTTCGCTCAATTCGCTCACTTCGTTCACTTTTTATGATTTGAAAGGATCCGAAGGAATCCATTTCTTATCTTGTGCATATTTAACTGCAAGCGATGATATTCCAACAGCTGCTGTAAGTTTTAAAGTAGGTACTAAACTAGCCGGAGTTGACAAACCATCACTAAATACTCTTCTTGTTATCATTCCAATTCCCACAGCACCCAATGTAACTATTGTAGAATCATATAATTTATTCATAACTTCTTTTCTATTCATTTCGGTCATTTATTTATATACATAAAAAAAAAATTTTTTTATTAAAAACCTGTAAGGTCCTTACAGGTTTTCAATAGAGCACCTTGAGGGTCCACCCTGCAATTGTATACTTTTATTAATTTTGTTCTCATTCTTTCTTACTAACTTGTAAGCTTCGCTGTCTTTTTCTTCTCTTTGTTCACTTGCAGCTTCGCTGCTGAGTCTGAAGGACGATCGTTTGCTTTCCCTTTTGTCTTTTTTGTATGCAAAGTATAATCCACCTAGCGCAGCAACAACCCCTACCCCTCCAATCAAATACCCCAAAGTGGAAGGTTCAACACCAAAGGTGTAATTATTTATTTCTTCATTTTCTTCGCTTTGTTGTTTAGAATTTTCTTCGCTCTGCTGTCTTGCTTTTCTTTCTTTTGCTTCTCTTGAAATTTTCGCCAATCTTTTTCCCAATTCTACTTTTCTTGGGTCTTTTGCTTTAACAGATTTTTCAACTGTCGTTACTTTATTTTCTTCACTCATTTATTTATTCAAAATTTATTTAAAATTTATTTAAAATTTATTTAAAGTTATTTTTAAATAAAGTCAAGTAAAACCTAAAAGGACTGCAAAGCAGTTCAAGTAAATTTTAAATAACATTTGTTGTTATTCAAAACAGCTTTGCTGTCACGCTTGAACCTTTGGTTCTGAGCTCTTCGAGCGATCGCGTTATTCAAAATTTATTCAAAGTTATTTAAAAGTTACTTAAAGTTATTTTTAAATAAAGTCAAGTAAAACCTAAAAGGACTGCAAAGCAGTTCAAGTAAATTTTAAATAACATTTGTGGTTATTTAAAATTTATTCAAAGTTATTCAAAACAGCTTTGCTGTCATGCTTGAACCTTTGGTTCTGAGCTCTTCGAGCAATCGCGTTATTCAAAATTTATTTAGATATATATTTTAATATTTCATCTTCGTCAAAATCAACACCATATTTTTTACAAAGAAGATAATGGTTTAAAACAATTTCTGAATATTTCATTTTTCTTGTTGAAACATATAGATATAATATTTCTCCATCCATTTTTCCGTAGTCTTTATTTTTTGATCCAAGATAAATTTTCATATTTGGAGTGTGATACTTTCTAGCATTTGTATAGAAAGAAACAATTTCTTTTCCATTCACATAAAGTTTTCCTTTTTCACCACCTCTGAGATTACCTTGATCCCAATGAACAGAAAGACATATTAATTTGTTTATTTGAGTTGCATTTGCTTTCAATTGCCATCTGCTATTTGAAATTACAGACGTGGATGAATTTGTGATATATAATAATGAATTACGATAAGAAATACCAAAATTAAAAGGAGTTGGTTGACTTACTGTTTCATTATCTATGATTTTAAACAACGATACCTCATTGTTAGATGAATTTAATGATTTTAAACCATATACAAAGTAAAAATTCAAGTATTGGTAACTTAAAATATTTTCTTCACAAGTTAAATGTTAATTGTTACTGTTTGACCCAAGACCAGTGTGGTATTGAACACAATAAAAATTATTATTAATTGTGGATTTTTTGAAAAATGGTTGTTTGTTTGTATCATCTTGTTTGAAATTCCAATCTTTTTTTCTTGACAAATTCAAAAGTTTTCCAACCTTTTTATTGCTTCCAGTATATTCTATATAATTATTATCATCTTTCACATCAAAAATTCCTTCATCATCCATTTGTAAATTATAAATATTTGCAACCGTATTTGCCAATGAAAAATTTTTCACACGGTCTTCGACGTATTTTTTAGTCACAATGTGATGATCAGAAGATGGGACATAATTTGCTGCATGAAGAATATGATGATTTCCCATATCCAAATCTCCAGTCATTGTTCCACCTGTTTTTGATAATTTTTTATCAAATTCATTTAAAATGAAATTTTTTCTTTTTGAGCTAAAATCATCATCATTAAATATAACACTCATTTATTTTATATATTTATATTATCATGATCAACGTTGTATAAATTACAAAGAACATAATGATAAAACAAAATTTCTTTATCTGTCATTTTTTCGTGTTTTAAAATTGAAAAGAAAGATATTGATCCATCAAAAGGTGAACTTGTGTTATTTTTTATATTACCAATTGTTAAAGTTGTATCTCCTAAAACAGTTTTGGATGTAAAAGATGTTAACTTTTTTCCATTACAATAAACACTACTTTCATTATTATTTGGTGTTGTATACATATCCCAATGAATACTTAAACATATCCATTTATTCAAAACTCCAGCATTTGCTTTTGATTTAAAAGCAGCAATTGGTGATCTATGATTTATATTATTTGAACCAATACCAAAAAAATCAGCACTATCTCCAGAAATAACTAATTCTCTTGTAGTTGGATTTGCAAAACAAATAAATTTATCCCATCCTCCATTATCATGTCCAAAAATTCCTCCTCTTAACCAACTATGTCCAGATGAAGGAACAGAATTCAATTTATAAACAACAAAAACATTTACAATATCTTTTTTTCCTGATATTGGATTAATGTTGGAATTTGAAATCATTCTACCGCCGTTAAATTTTAAAAAATATTTATTATTTTCTTTTTCACTTTCTAAACACAAGGAAGGTTGAAGACTTTTTGTTGTTTGTTTAAAATTGTTTCCTTCAATTCCATAATCAATTAGTTCTTTTACTTTTCCTCCGTTTCTTTCAAACAACAAATCATAAATTGAATTATATTCAACAAAATATAAATTATGAAATTTCAAAGAAAAATTATCTTTCAGCACTGAAAAACTAACATCTTTTTTGAGAATGTTTAAATTATCATCAATACGGTCGTCGACGTATTTCTTCCTCGCTAAATCTTTATCACTTATAGGATTCACATTTGTTGTAATTTTATTATCCTCCATGATATTTCCCATCATTGTTCCTCTTGTTTTTAATAAATACATATTTGCTGACGAAGGGTTTCCCGCTGAACCTTTCACTTTACTCACTTCGACGTCGATGTATTTCTTCCTCGCTAAATGTGCATTTTCTGTTGGGTCAACTGATGTTATGATATGGTGTGATCCCATGTTAATGTCCCCTGTCATATCTCCTGTAGTAGACAGCTTCACTGCTAAACCAGATTCATGTTTGTTTTCATATCCGTAAAATAAACTCATTTATTTTATAATAATTTCTAATAAAACATTTCCTATTGATGATGAACCACCTTGTGGACCACTACCATTGTTTCCTTCTACTTTGAATATTAATTCATTATAAATTCCATTTGATAATTTTACTCCTCCTCCCGGTCCTTTGTCTTCAGGTGGATAAATTTTTGAGACACTTCCTTTTAGTGTTTGTTCTGTTGTTATTGGAATTTGAATAAGAATGTCACTTCTTTTACCATTTACAAAATTTTTACTTTTATCAATCATATTACAGCTTATGTTTATATATTCCAAGTTGTTATTAATATTTACCTCGCTGTCACTCTCTGTTAATGTATTTGCTTGTATTACTTTATTTTCTGGAAATCCTATGATTGGACCAAGTGTTTGTAAATTTAATGTTTTATTCGATTTTATTTTGCATTTTCCAGAAAATTCAACTTGTTCCAATGCTATTTTTCCAACGTTTTCAAATTCAGTTTTTAAAATATTAAAGGTATAATACCCGTCTTTGAATTCAATTTTTCTTCCATCATAGGTATAATGATGAATATTTTGATATAAATTATTATAATTCCAAAATATACTTACTGATTTTACAAACATACCTTTGCAATGAGTTAATATAAGTGGTTCATCTAATTGAATTATTTTTTCGCAGTTTTCACCGGTCTCATCCTGTTTGATAAATATTTTAAGATTTGTCATTTATTTTATAATATATATTTTGAAATTAAAACTCCTCCAATTATTGATAAAGATAAAATAATTAAATTATCACTTGATGTTTTTGGAGGAATAATTTTTGAAGATTTACATGAAAGGTCTGAAATGTCTTTTAATGTATTATTTTTCAAATCTTTTTTGGATTCATTTTTCTTATATTTTTTGAACTCATTTTTCTTTACTTCATTTCCTTGTAATTTTGTTTCGCGGGTTTTTGACCCGTAATAATTTAAATTTTCATTAATTCCAAAAACCATATTTTCATCAGAAACTTTTAATTTATTATTATATCCTTCAATAGGATTTTTTAAAATTATTAGACTGCTTGGAATTAACCATAAAGTTGGACTTATAGCTGTATTTAAAACCACATTTGTTGTGGTTATGGCTGTATTCATATTATTTATCCAGGTTGCTGTATCATAATTTATTACACTATCTTCAAAAATTTTTCTAAATTCTTTTTGAGTTTCTAATGCACTAGCTCTGATGCTAAAAATGGATTGTTTTGTTCTAGCTTGACTACCTAATATAGAATAAATAAATGCTTCAATAGATTGATTTAAATATTGAATTCCAATTTTTGTAAAACCATTACTTTTTATTGGAATATATCGTTTGTAATCATTTTTGAATGATTCTGGATATAATTGATAAACAACCCCACCTTTTTGTCTATAAATCATTTTTCTTCTAATATGTTCATTGTTTCTATAAAATTTATTCGCAGAAAATTCTCTACTAATGTCTGACATTTTTTCTCCACCATCCATTCTTCTTAAAAGTCTTCTCACAGTAAAATACAAATGAAATCTCATAATTGATGTTATAGTAGGAAAAACGTCTTTGGACGGAGTTAAATATTGAATTGAAATTCCACAACAATAAGTAGCACAATAAACTGAAAAACAAACTCTATAATAACTTTTGTCATCATTCCAATTTCCTATCCAATATTTAGTGGTTATATCCAATAATGGTAATTTAGATAAAAAATAATCTCTATTATTAACATAAATTCTAAAATTTTCAATTGGATAATTTAATATTAAATGATTAGGATATTTATCATAAATTGTAAGTCCTTCAACAGTTAATGGGTTGGATTTTGGAATTTCTTGAATTGTTCCATTGGATTTCCATATTTTTGGAAAGCGGGCGGAACGCTCGCTGTCGCTGTGTTCAACAGGTTTATTTATTGTTAAATATTTTGTCATGTTTGGATCATTTTTAAACGTGTCTGAATTTATATCTGTTGACAAAAACGAATTATTTTTAAACCAAATATGATAACCTTGAAAAACAGCATTTTTATCAAAATCAGCTTCAAAAGTAAACTTTGACATGTCTGCGTATGGATATTTTTTCTTAAAATATTTTTTCTCCAATTCAACATCTTCTTTAATATTTTTCATAACATAGACATAATTTTTTCCATAATATTTTCTTTCCATTTTTCCCATTTCTTCAGTTGAATTCATTATTTATTTTAATAAAAATAAATGAACGAAATGAATGAAACGAAAAACATTAGCGACAAAGACGACACCAAAGGTGCAGCGAAGCTGTTTGCCGACATGTTTGTTATTGAACAAGAGTTAAGAGACATTTATTACAACCCAGAAACAGGTTATCAATCTGCAGAAAGACTTTATCAAAAAGCAAAAGACAGACTTCCAAAGGGGTTAAAAGTCAGTAGAAAAATTGTGCAAGACTGGTTAAAAACACAAAATACTTTTACAAGATACAAACCAATTGTTAAAAAACATAAATTCCAAAAAACATTTGTTAAAGATTTAGCTGATCAAATACAAATGGATTTAATTGATATGAGAAAATACCAAAAACAAAATGATGGATATTATTGGATTCTTACAACTATTGAAATTTTGAGTAGATATGCGTTTGCTATTCCTGTTTACAGAAAAAATACTGACAGCATGACAAAAGCTGTTAATGAATTATTGAAAAAATTCAAAGAAAGATTTGATAAATATCCAAATGTAGCTCAATTTGATGAAGGAAAAGAATTTTATAATGTTGGTGTAAGAAGTTTATTGAAAGAAACTGGTGACGCGGGTGTTAAATACTTTTCTACAAAATCTGTTAAAAAAGCAGCTGTGGTTGAAAGATTTAACAGAACTCTAAAACATCCATGTGGAAATATTTTTATAAAAATGAAACTTATAATTGGATTGACATTTTAGACAAGCTTGTAAAAAATTATAATAATACTAAACATAAAACAACTCAAATGAAACCTGTTGATGTAAACGATTCTAACAAGTATCAAGTATGGATTATGTTGTATGGAACTCCAGGTGAATTTTCCATTCCTAAATTTAAAATTGGTGATGCTGTTAGGATTTCTAAATATAAGAATATATTCGTGAAAGGTTATGAAGCTAATTTTACAGAAGAAATTTTTAAAATTACTAAAGTATTTATAGGTGATCCAAACATTGAAGAAAGACCTTGAAGGTGAACCAATCATTGGGAAATTTTATGAACAAGAATTATCTGTGGTGACTGAAAAAAGAAAAAGCATATAAAATAAATGGATAATAACGGTTTTGATGATATAGAATTAAATGAGCGAAGCGAACAAGTTCATAGAAATATAGAAGAAGAGGAAGAACATGAGGAGGGTGAAACAAGTGGAGGAAATTTTGCTGACACCAATTTAGACACTGGAGAAACCACTAGATTGTTACCCCTAACAAGTCAAACTGACCAAACTGGTCAAAATGAAGTTAGGGTTGAAAATCCTGAGTCTGAAAATTTTTTTAAAGGACTCAAAAAAAATTGGGAGGAATTAAAAGATCAGTAACTAGTGATAAAAAAAATACTTTCAAAGATATATTTGATTTCACTCCTGAAAAGAGAAATGGAAAAAATAATAAGATATTGTTAGAAAAAACTACGTTTGTTAAAGATGAAAAAGGAAATGTTTCAATTTTTTTCAAAGATGTAAAAATTGGTAATGTTATCAATAATGAACCAGAGTTATTTGTAAGAAAGAATAATAAAAATGTTAAAGAATTCAGAAATATTTTTGAAAAAGCAAAACAAGAATATAAAAAAACACCAGATTTTAATATAGATAGAAAAATATCTGGAGAAAATCTTGAAATGAAAGAGATTGAGAGAAAAAATATAGTTGAAAACACCATTTCACAAATTGATAATGAAGTTAATAGAATAATTGATGAAAATAACTTGATTAAATTAGTTGAAGATGAAAATGATCAAAGAAGATCATTATTTGATCCAGATGAATTAAGAGAATTTAGAGGTTTATTAAATTTTGAAGAAGCTGTCTCTCCGGTTGGTGGTAAAGACTATTTTGATTTATCAGAAAATGAAAGAAAAAATGTTTTACACGAAAAAATTAAATCATTTGATAGAGAATATGAATATTGGGAAAGTAAAGCTGATGAAGAAACAGCTGAACCGCAAAAAAGTATATATGAAGGTTTTAAAAAAATTGCAAAATTAAACGCAGATAAAATGAGACTTGAAAATAATGAAAGACCAATTAGTGAAGAAGGAATACAGATTTTAAACGAAAATGCTGAAGAATCTGACCTTGGAAGATTAGAAAGATTTAAAAAATGGGCAAAAGAAAATCTCGCAGGTTTATCAGCAGTAGCAATTTCTGTAGCAGGTATAATTACAGTAATAGTTATGGGTGCAAGAAATGCATTAAAACTAGGTACAAGAGCAGTTGGAAAAGTAGCAAAAGCAATTGCAAATATTGGTAAAAATTTTGGAGCAGTCATTTCAGCAGTTTTAAATTTAATTTCTCAAATATTATCATGGGGTGCAAAAAGTATTGCTTTTCTAGCTAAAAATTTATGGATATTAGTTATTGCAATTACTTACTTTTTATACAATGAATACAAGGAATACAGAAAGAATAAAGATCGAACGAAGTTCTCAGCACGAAAGGTGCAATACCAAAAGGTTAATAAAGATTAAAAAAAAAAAATTTTTTTTTGTATAATAATAAATGAATAGAATAGACAAATTATATCCAGGATATAAAAGATCAAAAATGAGCGATATTAAAGGAATCAGAACAAGACATGTTGTAACTTTAAATCCAAATTCAGTAAACCCAGAAGAAGACCTTTATATAGATATTCCAAAATTAAATCCTAATTTGTGTCTTGTTCCTGATTCATTAAAATTGTTATTTAATTTTAAAAATGCAAACACCAAGTCTTGGTTTTTAAATAACTTATCAAAATTGTTAAAGAAAAGATTGGTTGTTAAATTTGCTGGAGAAATTGTTTATGATAATAGTGGAGAATCTATTTTGGAAATTTACAAAGATCTCTGGAAAACTAAATCCGAAAGAGCAGATATGGTTGAATATGGAATCGCTCGAGAAAATCTTGGAAAATTAATTTCAAAAGATGACTCTGGAGCAACAAGTGGTAATTCTGAAAAAGTTTCTGATAAACTAATGTTTGATATTTATGGTACAAAACAGTGCTTAATATTGGAAAAAATACTATCAGATCATGGATTATATGCTCCTCATGGAATGATTAACAATTTTCAATATGTTTTAACTTTCCCAAAAGCAAGTGAAATTATGATAGTGCAAAGTGGTGAAAGTGTTGGTAGATATACTTTGGAAAATTTAGAATTGGAATATGAAACGATTGAAAATCAAGATTTAGCAGTTGATGTTTTAACAAATTACACTACTGGAAGATCACTATCATATAATTATATAACTTTGATGAAAACAGTAGAATGGGATAAAAACGCAACTTTACATAATGAAACTATAAATATTCCACATAAAAGTATGAAAGTAGTTGTACTGTTATTTAGAAATAAAACTGTAACAGATAGTGAGCAATTTGTTTATCCAAATATAAAAGATGTCAAAATTAGTGTTGAAGGGGTTCCAAATAGCATATATTCCCAAGGTTTTCCTAAAAGAAGATTTTTTGAAGAAGCATTTAGAATATTTCGCTGCGGATATTTTGACTGTGATGCAGTTATGGATATTGAAAAATTCTACAAAGATTCATTTGCATTATGTGTGGATTTAAGAACATTAGATGACAACTTTGTTTATGGAACTGGTAAAAAATTAGTAAACACACAGTCTGGATTATTGCTAGAAATTAAAAAACTGCTATTCCTGCAAATGTAATGTGTTATATATTTGTAATAAGTGATGGACTGCTAAATATTGTAAATAAAGATTTGTCTTCAATTCAATTTTAAAAAACAAAAATAAAAAATGAACATGAACGTGAACGATGAAATTAAACCATTTAATATGATAATTGTTGGAATGACTGCTTGTGGAAAAACAAAATATCTTTTGGATTTTATAGAATCAAAATATAAAAATTATTTTGATTATATTTTTCTAATTTGTCCAACATTTGAATGGAATAAAACTTATGAAAATTGGAAATATGATAAAGACGAAGATTTTATTGTTATTCCTTGTGACCTAGACAACGTTGAGGATTGGTTAAAATTTATAGTAAATTTTTCAAAAGGAAGTAAAAGCTTAATTATTCTTGATGATTGTGCAAGTGGAAAAAATGTTAAAAATAGAACAAGTGAATTGGTTAAATTAGGATTTAGCGCTAGACACTATAATCTTTCCGTTGTTGTAATTACACAACAATTTACAAGTATTGCAAAACCATTTAGAGAAAATATTTCAAAATTAATCACATTTTATAATCCAAATAAAAAAGATATGACAACAATAGTTCAAGAATATTTAGGTTTGGAAGACCGCAAAGAATTGGAAAAAATTTTAGAAACTTTGAAAACAAAAAAATATTCATGTTTGGAAATAAATTTAATTTTTCCATTTAGTTATAAAATAAATGAGTGAAACAAGTGATCATATAGAAGTCCCGCAAATGGAATCAAATACATCCGCATCGACCAGAGGTCTCAGCACCGAAGGTGTAAGTAATCAACGTGATCAGTCGGATGATCAAGAAAGTAAAACGCAAGATGTTAAAAAAGAAGTAATGAAAAAACGTGAAGAATTGATAAGATTGTCTGAAGATGGTGAAATTAGTCAATCAGTGCAAAATTTGAAAAAAGCAAGTGATAAAATTATATTAAAAATTTATGCTGAATATGAAGTAAAACAAGCGGAAAAAGCAAATGCATTTTTAACAGATTTATTAATTAGTAAATTTGCAGATTTATTAGGAGGATTAGAAGCAATTGAAAGCAGTGAAGAATTGGAAAAAGAGTTGGTAAAAGATAAATTATAATAAAGAGATGTAAAATCTGTGGTTGAAAAACTATCCCCATATCTACCATATCTTGGAATATTATCTGGGGGAATTACAGTTGGAAAACATGTTATTAAAAAACGTGTTGAAAATCCAAAATCACAGAATTCACATAATTCCCATGACTGTGAACCTGGTGGTTCATCAACAAACTAATTTTATAATATATATTGAATTATAAAATTATTTTTTAATCCGATTCTCTATCTTTTTGTTGTTTTGCATTCTGATCTTTTTTATTTAAATCAATTAATGAAGCAATTATTTTATCTTTTTCTGTATTTGAACTTCTATCTTCATTTTCTAAAGATTTTAATAACTTTAAATGGTTATTATTTTCTGAAAAATTAACTTCCTGTATATAATTTTTTCCAAAAGTCACTCCAGCTTCAAAATCTTTAACCCCAATATCAACATGAGCACCAATTCTAAAACCACTTTTTCGAGTTTTTCTAAAATTTATTGGTGGATAACCATGAAGATTTAAATCTAACTTTGTGAATGATTTTTTTCCTTTTCAGATTTTTCAATATGTGAAGTATTTTTAGATTTTGTTTTTGAAGCACAATTTCCTATTTTTTATTTATTATTTTTAAAAAATAAATAACATGAATGAAATAAACAAAATGAATAAAATGAATGACATTAGTTGTGAATTTGAAAGTTTAAATTTATCAACTAAAAAGAAAAAACCAAAAACAAAAACCATAAATAACCAGAATGACAAGTTTGGTAAAACTCTTGATGGTTGTGATGTTGAATATGATGAATTATTAAAAAAATTTTACCAAAATAGAGACACTTGTGAATTAAAACTAGAATGGTGTAGAAAATTAGTTATAACACCACCAATAATTTTTAAAATTATTGGTGGTGTTATATTGGGTTTATTAATTTTTTAGAAATTTGTAATAAATTAAATAGACCTTATAAACATTTTAAAGATTTTATTTTATCTGAATTATCAACGACTGGTTCATTTAATAATGATCAATGTTTAATAATTAGAGGAAAATATTATCAAAAACATTTTGAAAAAATTATAAGAAAATATATAAGACAATATGTTTTTTGCAAACAATGTAAATCTAGTAATACAATTATAATGCATGAAAAATAATTAACATTTTTAAAATGTGAAAATTGCAACTCAAAATATTCTGTTTCAAAAATCTAGTTTTCACATGGATTTTGAGAATGTGAGAAAATTGATCAATTTCGAGAATGTGAGAAAATTGACTGATTTTGAGAATGCGAGAAAATTTATCAATTTTGAGAATGTGAGAAAATTGATCAATTTTGAGAATGTGAGAAAATTTACTGATTTCCAAAATCCGGTTTGAACCAGATTTGGGAAGTGGGTGTGGTCACACAAAAATTTTAGAATGATTGACAGGTGATGACGTCATCACCAATTACCGGAAGTTGATACAATTTTTGAAAGCTCATTAAAATTCATAAAATGTGCTAGAATCCGGACATTACAGACTACTACTTTTCATTGTTAAAATTGAATAGATCCATCATTAGTTCCAGCCGAAAGTTCACGAGACAAAAGAAAAAGTCGCTTCGCGCGAAGATATTCTTCTAGTGGAAAACGGCCCCAAGTCTCTCTTTGTATGCTCTTGTAGACTAACGTCCGATTCCGTATCCTTAACTGTTGCCTCAGCCGGGAGACTGCTGTTGAGGTTGGCAATTGGTAGAACACCGTTCGAACTGGCACCTCGTTGAGACTTTGGAGAGTCATTCGCTTCGATTGGTTGCAATGTTCCGTCAGCCTTGACATCATCGTTATTGGTTGTATTTTTCTTTCAACTTGGAGGTTCAAAAAAATGTTTGTGCTTGTGTCGTTCACGATTTTTGTTTCATCAGTGTACCCGTGCAGGCTCATATCAAAACTCTTCCGGATCAGATGGGTCGATATTTCCGTTGATCTCGCTAAGAATCCACGCAACACAATCCATGGCCTGGTGGTATATTATCCAATGATCTACGCCATTTGCTAGGAGGTTGTTTCAAAGGTGGTAATCCCTCGTTCTAGCCCATTTTAACAGTATATCTGAGGGGCAAATGCCCCCCCAATCATCGGATTTGCCCCCACCCCCAGTCACCATATTCCTATCTTCGAAAAAATTGCCTTTTCCATTTCCCATATAAGCAAGCTAATGGAAAAATAGGTATAGGTTATTTTGAGGCAACGAAGAGATATGTGATTTATTCAGAAAGGGCGTAGCCCTAGGTGCATGAGCCTCATATCCCCGAGTGGCCTCAAAATAATTTATTTATATTCCACATGGACGAGATTGATTCGAGAGACAAGTACAAAGAGATGCTATTGTTCTGAGGATCTTTCGGAATACGTATCTAAAGCGTTGAAATAATGCAATAGAAGTACGAACATCAGTAGTGGAATTTTGAAGAGGTATATTTAAATTACAAAGTGATTAGTTTGGTTGGTTTAATATGCTGGAACTTGGTAAACATGAGTGGTGAGTCGGACGAGATTTTTTGAACACAAAATTTCTGGCGAATCGAATCCAACTGAATAGGTCATAAGTATATACGTTTTCTTCATACCTGCGAAAGGGTTAGTTGGGAAGATAAAGAGTCTGTTCCAGAAGTTTTATAAAAAAGCAAGAATAGGTTCATGAATGGCTGGCAACAAAGGAATTTGAGGTAGACGATAGCGTTTCCCAAATCGTGTACTTTCAATACAAACAACTGCTTAGTTGTATTTAAAATGTGAGTTACTTTACATGTGTTTATAAGTCTTGTTAAAATGTGCATTGTTGAAATGTACTTGGTGTTCCTTATTTTTGTTTTAAATTGGAAGGAAGATAAGGAGTGGCGCGGGGAATATTACAGTGGGATATTAGGGGGGAATATTAAAAGCGAATCCGAATTCATTGTTATATCGTTGTTTTCCTGCGTTGTTTATGGCCCCGCTTTCCCTGTTTACTTATAGAAAGTGCAACCAGACTTTTAGTCAGTTCATTGACAGAAGCTATTGAATATATTCGCCTCAGAAGAAACCTAGCCACATGGAATATAAAATAAATTATCGATTGATGATACCTTCGAATGGTATGCCAACTCCTTCATCGTAGGCCAGCCATTGCATCATTCTGTAAAAAGAAACAAGACAGACGACTGTCAAGGATGTGCAATAATTACAAACGAAGAGATTTTGTTCTGTTTTTTTTCCTTTTTTGATTACGAGGTGTGAAAATAAACAAATATTTCCCTGAAAATACTTTAAGGTACATCTCAGGGATTTTCAAAATCTAGAATTTTTACCCTCCTCCACCATTCCCAAACTTGTGCCTAAAGCACTTGGGTGGACACACTCTTATAGGCCTCAAAATTAGTTTCCTATATTTCACAAATGTAGTAGAAAAACTAAACCGATATCAGCTGATTGTCAGAGTAAAGTCAGGGAAATCAAACTCAAAGTTATTATGGAGTGAATAAAACATCTCATCTAGTTAGAAGTTTAGTATAAAGCCGATGCAAAAAGTGTGATATGAGCTCTTTGAAAATTAAACTCTCCAGGAAAGCAATGCTACTGAAATACTTACTACGACGTACTAATTTGTCTAACAAGATTTCTCATCCAGCTTTTGATGTCTTACCTAAAGATTTTAAAACAAGGAGAGTTGACTAGTTATGTCTGATGTGCGATGGGTAGTTTTGATGTCAACTAAATTACTAAGTGACAGCTATATTCGCCCTTATAAAATAACATTTCGAAAAACCACGCTTTGCTCAGTAGAAAACCTAGTTTTTACCACTCAATGCATGCGAAAATAATTTCGTTATAGTCGAAAGTGCATAAGGAGATCTAGCATTTTGATGACCTGAATAAACGAGTGGTATTACCTAATTTTGATTGTTGTCTGAAAGAAAAAATCAAATGAAAGAAATAGTCATTTTCTCTATGTACTCAGATCATCGTAGAAGCTTGTGTGAAAGTCGGGGGGATTCTAAATAGCTGAGGAAGCTCTAGCACTCCGAGCCTCGAGTTACCACTGCTAGTTTTCGTTCTTTCAAACTTTTCATCATGCTTCATTTTCACAAACAGAAAAATGTATGCGTGTCTTTGTAGTGCAATAAAAGTATGAATGATATCATTTCGACTGGGGGTTAAAATACCTAGTAGAAACAAAAAGTTAGTGTTTTGTAGTATTTTTACAGTTACCGTAAGTCCTCTATTTAGCTCCTTCAAGAGGTTAATTTTTTTTTTGTGTCACTGGGCTGGGGTCTTGTTATACGCGGATCTAAAAAGAATTTTGGGACTTAATAAATTTCCATATTCTTCATAAATTTGTAATCTTATAAATAAATGTATTAATT
Source organism: Heliopora coerulea (assembly GCA_030142905.1). Lineage (NCBI taxonomy): Eukaryota > Metazoa > Cnidaria > Anthozoa > Scleralcyonacea > Helioporidae > Heliopora > Heliopora coerulea. The sequence goes on along the minus strand of JASJOG010000172.1, from coordinate 615,608 downwards.
CTTAATAATATAAATATTATACTGAAGCTTAAATATACCGACTCTTGATTAAATGAATGTGATTAGTGATAGGGCGGATCAAGAAAACCAACAACGTCATCCGGAAGTAAAAATGACATCCAGTCGCCGTCGCAGAAAACGGCATTTCTTAAGTTCATTAATATGCTTGCTACAACCGTACTACAACATGAAAATCAACATATCCTTCACTGTCTCTTTCTTTGACTCACGTGACCTAAACGTCATGAAATTAAATGTACCATTTTTATGTCTACAGCGCGTATTAGCTGGTAGACAACTCTACGGAAAGTCCTAAAAGCGTAAGTCAGAATTTTCGACCAATCTAATAGCAAATATAATGTCAACCAATTAAATAGTGAATATTTGATGGGGTGCACAACAACTATTTCCGAACTCGTTCGTGGCCTTTCCCTTTGTGAAGTCGTCTAATTCATATCTTCGGCGTGTGGTGTCATCTAACTCATATCTTCTCCACATGTGGTGAGTATTTTTCTGTATTTTTTCAATGAATTACCACCAATTTGCTATTGTGATTTCCAGCGGTTTTGTCAGGGTGTTACCCATGAACTTAATGATAGGTTTCAAACGCATCAATCAAGTTGCAGTTAAGCCCTGGCCAAAGGCTGTCAAGATTTTGCTCAACACCTTTCAACATTGTTGAACGATGTCGAATGATGTTGAACGATGTTGAAGTCAGGGATGGCCAAACGCGTTCAACATATTTCATCGTCGTCAAGATCAGTATATATATTGAATGCATGTTGAACAAAAATTTGAACATGTTCAAATTTCTTATTCAACATGGTTGGCCAAACGCGTTCAACATGTTGCATGCAACCATGTTAAAGGATGTTGAATGAAATGTTGAAAGCATTTGGCGAGGGATTTAGACGTATTCATCTTTAACTTCTGAAAACTGAGCTGCCTCTACGGGGGAAAACTGAGAAGCCTCTTCGGAGAAAAACTGAACATTATTTGAGGAGACAAAATGAACCTTTATGAAGGAAAAAAGAAACGAAATAAGCCTATTAGGAAGAGAACGATGCACCACTGTATTTGAATGTGTGGTAACCGATCACTTTGTATCGGAAGGGACACGAAGCATGTGCATCAAGTGATATCACAGGCATAAGTGAAATTAAATATGATTCAGATTTTATTTTAGATATGTCGAGTTAAAGGGAAGTTGTTTTAATTAGGCGCACTAGAAACCCAGAACAGTCAAGGATCCCTTTTAAGAAATTTATACGAGCAATGAGAAAGAGGAAAAATAGGCAGAAAATTAAACATGTTCTTAAAAGTTACAACCAAAAATCTTCCCATTTTAAATAAGTTAGCTACTATAATCTCAAAAACTGGTATATTAGACTACCAGGTTTATGTAATTATTTTTTCAGTAAGTGCTTTGCCTTTGGACGTTCTGACCATTGTAGTAGAGTTCTAAAGATGAGTTCAGATGAACGTAAAACTTCCTTCTGCATTTCAGTTGATCACTGTATGTTTAGTAATGGTAAAATTGATGATGAGAAATATTGTGTTCGTAAAATAAAGCTCTTGATGTCCGATAATTTTTAATTAAGGCTCTCTGCAAAACAACAGTAATAAAGTACCATTGTTAATACCTGCAAATAGTGTTTTAGAACTTAAATTAAGACAGCCTGGGTTGATCTCTTTCAGGTCAGTCGTTTGGTGATTTTAGTCATCATTCAGATATTAGGGCTGATAAATTTACAATAATATACTCCAATATATTCCAGGGGGGCAAAATCTTAGTAGCATGTTTACGTAAGGAACATGTGTGATAGCCTTATTAAACAAGCAGCTGCAGGCAAACTTAAGAATTTTTATTATTGATTCAAACGAAAATTTTTCAGAGTTTCACCTAATTCAAGCTGCAGCGCCGTTGCAACCACCACATATCTTTATTTGGGTCATCTCTATCTATTTATCTGTCGTGCGACGTCCTTCGAGATAAGTCATGTGAATAAACACCATTACATATCAACATTACCATACACTTCAGGTTTACCATTTATAGAAAGTATGAAATTTTTTTACTGTAATAAGCACAAGAGCAATGAAAAAAGTATGAACAATTCTAAATGTGATAAGAACAATTAAAAAAGTATGGAAAATTAGAAATGTGATAGTGATAAGGACAAGGAGAACGTGGTACATGAGAGGTAAATCACGTCAAAACCCACGAGGAGAGACAAATACAGAGGCAGATACAGAGACAGAAACAGAGACAGAGATATAGATACGCAAATTCCAGTTCACTCAGCAATGCCTTGTGCAAATCTTGGGACTGGTTGCTAGACTGCTAGGTAGGAGCACCCCAAGCGTTCAAATTTAAACTATCAACAGCCAGTGAAACCAAACGGTCACCAGAGGAAAGCAGAGGTAGACAACGTTTACAGAAAAAAGGCGAGTGCTTAACACTTATCGCTATGTAAAAAGAACAGGAAAACAACTGTCAGCGAAAAAGACGATTTGAAAAACGGTGAGAACGGAACCAAACAGAAACAGAGGAGGAGAAAGCAGGATTTAGGCCTCCATGAAGACCAGTACCAAAAGAGACAAAAGTTACCAACGAAACAGCGGCCAAGTTTACTCTGGTGCATGGCAGGCACAACTAACGTCTAATAATTTTTATTCAAAACTCACAGATACAATGGACAAAAACTCCAAAACGACTTCCCTAGGTATTAGATGATCTGTGGATGTTTGTCAAACCCTAACACTCAGAAAACGATTTATACGCCCCAGCGGGGATCAAACCCGTAAGCTTCTGACGACCGGTGAGACGCTTTAACCACAGAGCTACGAAGACTCAAACTAATGTTAAATGCACGGTATGATTTTTCTTGGAACTTATGTCGAGACAAAAAATTGTTACAAGTTGCATAGCAGTTTATAGCGTGTAACAACCCCTCGTGTTACTGATTTTTTAAAATCACAAGTCGTACGGAAAGTAGAATCAGGTTCTACTTTTTGCAGCACATTTCAACAAGTTGGATAACGTTCGTCTTGTATGACACCCTTCATGCAACTTGCAACAATTTTTTTTTTTTTTTTTGGGGGGGGGGGGGGGGGACACAAGTCGCAGGAAAAAACCGCAGCGTGTAACATTACCTTCAGATGGTGAGCCCAAGTACAAGTTCGTATTTCATACAAAGTCTTTCCCAGCGGGATAAGACTTCTATTATTTTCCTCTGGCTATCGCCAAACAACTGTAATAGTCAAAGGGGTAGCTACCTCCGGGAAAGTGTTCATACCGTGAGTGCTCATAACTTGCTCGTGAGTTCGCTACCTGAGTCTCGGTAACTCAAGGGTCAGAGTGGATAACACTCTTCTCACAAGTAACAAGGGTAACTAATGCTGCTTCCGATTAATCGATTATTTTTTGGCAATCGATTATTCATAAAAATAATCGGATCATCCACAACAACCACGCGCAGCATGATATTCACCTGAACTTTCTTTCTGAAATTAAAAAAAAAATGCGAAAAGATAGCATTCTCGCGCTCTCATTGCAGCCAATTTGTGGTCAAAGAAGAAGCGTGCAGCACTCAAACCAGCCGTTGTTGATACACTGTTATTTTTAAGCAAAAACAATATGTAGACAGTCAAAGTGTATATTTCTTTATTTAGCCTATTTCTCTGTGTTTATATAATTATATTATGTTTTTTTTACTTGAGTTTTTCTACTGGAAAATTTCGAAACTTTAAAAACATTAAAACACACCCCTTTCGTTGAAGAGACAAACCACTGTGGACGGGTCGTGATTTAATTTATTCAGTACGATTAATCGATATTAATCGATTGCTGACAGCGATTAATCAATTATGGATATGAACCGATGGGAGCAGTACTAAGAGGAACCTTGGTCAGGTAACTGCACGGAGCCGGAATCGAACCCTAGTTACAAGGGGAAGAGAACCGTGCAGTTTTACTGTGCCACCAACACCCCCGGACACCCACAGTTGTGAAACCCAAGCAGCATTTGAAACTACACGACTAATGGAAGATTTGAAACTAATGTTTTGAATGTGGGAGCTTGGACATAATCATGGATAATGGTTGGATGTTCGCGAAGCTTAAACCTCATAAAAACAATTTCTGAGCCCCAGACGGGGATCCAACCCGCAACCTTCTGATAATCGGCGAGATGTTATAACCATTGAACTACCAAGACTCAGTAATGTTCATTGGGACTAATGTCTTGAAGTTTTGTCTCAATGAACATCGCTAACATTATCATCACATTAAGGTAGATGAACGATCTTGAAGCTCGATACTCAGAAAATGATTTCTGAGCCCCAGACGGGGATCGAACCCGCAACCTTCTGACGACCGGTTAGACGCTCTAACCATTGAGCTACCGAGACTCAGATGGTGAGCTAAGGTGCAAATTCGATATATATATGTGCGACCTAAGCGGAAGCCACTATATATTAATAATGATTGAAGTAGTTCGATGTTGGAGAAACGTGAGAGCGTTTTTGAGTATCGAACTTGAAGATCGTTCATCTACCTTAATATATCCAAGCTCTCACGTTTCTCAAACATCAAACTGCTTCAATCATTATTAATATATAGTGGCTTCCGCTTAGGTCGCACATTTATATATCGAATTTGAACCTTAGCTCACCATCTGAGTCTCGGTAGCTCAATGGTTAGAGCGTCTAACCTGTCGTCAGAAGGTTGCGGGTTCGATCCCCGTCTGGGGCTCAGAAATCATTTTCTGAGTATCGAGCTTGAAGATCGTTTATCTACCTTAATATTCCAAGCTCTCACGTTTTTCAAACATCAAATTATCATCACATCATCAACATTATTGGCTGCTGCGTAGTAAAACTTGCTCCTGCTCTCGCCATCTGAATCTCGGCAGCTCAGTGGTTAGAAGGTCTTGTAGGTCATCAGAAAGTTGCTGGTTCGATCCGCGTTTGGAGCTAGGAAATCGTTTTCCCGGGGTTTAAGCACGTAGAACTTCCAGCTTTTATCTATAATGCAATGTTTGATCATGAAATGCATTTTTCTTATAGCTATTACTCCTGCAATTACTATTACTATCACTATTATTATTCCTATTATTACTACTATTATTATTACTATAAAAAAAATATTATTACTATTATTATTACTATTATTATCACTAATGTTATTACTATTGTTATTACTATTGTTGTTGCTATTATTATTACTATTATTATTACTGAGGAAAGTCAGCTCATACGAGCCAATGAGCTCGTTTAGCCCAAATTGCCATATTATGCCAAAGCGGGCACATGTCCCATAAATTATAGTGGTATGGCAATCACAAAGTGAAAAACATCGTGAGTAGTTAATGCCATTTTACACCACAGTTTCACATACACAATTCCGTTGGTTGGGCATGGTCAAAGGCTGGTGCTTTGCACCTACAAATCATGAGACTTCCTCAATAACCATCACACTTCCTCTCAGACTATTCTAAGGGTCTGTTCCGCAAAGCCGACCAATTAAGGCAAGCTAGACGCCAGTCCAACAGCTGACTATTATTATTATTACTATTATTATTACTAATATTATTTTTTATTACAATATTGTTATTATTGTTTTTCCACACTGTCTATTAAAACAAACTGGAATAAAACTAGGAGCAAGTTGCTACCCGCAACCTAAAGTCCTAGAGTTATATGTCCTTCGTGTCCATGGCCCTTTGTATGGTTCTTGATGTTCCAAGTAATACTGTCTTTTACAGCATTTCAACTGGTATTACAGCCCCAATCTTTTCCAAAAACAACCCTTCAAGTCTTTTTGATACCGTTCCCAGGGCACCAACAACTATTGGTATGACTTCCACTTGATTGAACGGCCACATTCTTGATATTTCCATTTTCAAGTCTTGGTACTTTAAAATTTTTTCCAATTCATTCGTTCCCACCCTATTATCTCCAGGTACCGCTATGTCAATAATACACGCTGTCTTCTTTTCTTTATCCACTATAATTAAATCAGGTCTACTGTGTTCTATTTTGTGGTCACATTGAATATTGAAATCCCATAATAACTTATGACTATTTTCTAACACTCCTTGTGGTTGGTGTTCATACCATTTGTTTGTATGTTCCAAGTTGTATTTCCTACATATTTCCCAATGGAATTTACGGCCTAGATTGTCATGTCTACCCTTATACTCCCCTTGCGCTAACTTGCTGCCTTCACTTACTAGATGTAAAACGGTTTCTCCTTTCTGACCGCACATTCTACACAAAGACGAACTTATTGTTCTATCAATATGGAATTTGATATAGTTTGTTCTTATAGCTTGTTCTTGGGCCGCAAAAACGAACGCCTCAGTAGTAGCTTTCAAGTCCGCTTTTGTGACACAATCCCAGGATTTTTGTTTCTCTCCATCATCTTCATGATCTCTCACAAATTGTCCATACCATATCTTTCTCTCTCCATATTTTCTCTTGTTCTTCCTCTTCTATTCCGTTATATTCTTTTGGCTGAATACACTCCGCGGTTTCTATTATATTCCCTACCCTCACACACTCCAGAAATAGCTCAACACTATGTTTAACATACCAGCCCATACTGTTTTTCTCCCTTCGAATGGAGCTTTCAGCACTAATAAGTCCACGTCCACCGGTTCCCCTTGGTATATAAATTCTGTTAATATATTTATATACCAAGGAAAAGAGGTTGACTTATTATTATTACCATTATAATTATTATTGTTGTTGTTGTTTAAACTTATTTACACACAGTGCCCTTTCATTCTCGTGACCTTCAAAGAGCCGTCCGTGCTAATAAAATCCATATTAATCACAATTTCATATTATTATTCCAGCCTTGGAAGTGTTTATTAAGTAAGGTTTTGAACAAATGAGTGGAAAGCTTGTCATAATTATTGATAATTAAAATTGGAAGATTATTTCATGCTAATGCTTCACAGTATGAAAAGCTGTTTTTTACGAAGTTTGTTGTAGACTTTCCGAAACGAAGTATACGATCATTATTTCTCAGTTGACAAACCTCGTGACTAATAACGAACAAATGTGAAAGGTAATAAGGTGTGATACCTTGCAAGGCCTTGAAATTCATAAAGTCATCAAGTTTTTCCAAAATTGATTTTTGGATCCCAATTCGGTTTTTCAAATATCTCGACAGATCTAAGTTCGTAATTCAATCAATCAATCCCGCCACTTGAGCGGTTCGTTTTTGTAACTTGTATAATTTGTCAATTTGTGTACTGTTACCGACGTTCCATATTGTAGAGCAATATCTGAAATGGGATGAGACAAGTGAAGTAAACATATTTAGTAATTCATCCTTTTTTCTTTTCCTTTTCATAGACAATTATGGTTTTGTTAGTTGATCCTACTCTAACTGTTCATCCACTACTATTCCAAGAACTTTTTTTTTTATTTATGTCGGTTAGAATTATATGGAGTAGCAGAAATTGAACTGAAGTGGAACCCAAACATGTAAAACAAGGAATATGAACATGCAACCACCCCTTGCCCACCTTTTTGTCGTATTTTGATTTTAAGGGATTGTTTTCTTCGTATTTTTTAAGTCGTTGGGGGTCATCATTCGTAAACGTTTTTGTTTTAAATGTGGAAATCACCACTGGAAATTACAAAAGGCGAAGTTGTAAGTTAAACGTGGCAACCCACACTGAAAATATAAAAAATAGTTTTTGTAGATGCAATGTGTCAGTGGCCAGAGGTTTAAAGCACTGCAGTGGTTTTTTGCGATTCCTGAATCCTGGGTTCCATTCCTAAGTGCAGCATTGGCTCCTCGCATCACTTCCTTTTTTTTTCATTCTAAGCTTGTTCTTAATTTTCCTCTTCGACTTATTTGCTTTTTGTTTACTCTTCCAATTAACCAAAAAAATCAAATTCACAGAAACAGATTTTTTTTTGATTGTTTTTGGTTCGGTAGCTGTTCGTCGTAACTTGTAGCCAATTCTCTTCGGTAGAGTACCCTTGAAAGGGTTTAAGAGCGAGCTACAAGATTTACTTCGAAATTTTGTGGTGATTACCCAGACTGCCTTCGAAATATTTTAAATCTCGTTTACATTTTTTTATTTCAGCGGTTAGTAGGACATTGTTTCATTCAAATTTTAAAGGGTATTAATTTTAAGTATTTTAGTAATTCTATTAGCAATTTTGATATCAACTTAGCTAAGTCGTAATGAAGAACGGATGTAGTTATGAATTATTTACATCGCGTGGTGAACCTCTCCAACAATTTACGTTGTGCTGTCTGTTTCCGAAGAAATTATGCTTCTACCAAGATAATGTTTTGGTTTTTTTGAAGGTTTTTTTAGTTGGTTTTTTTTTAATTTTTTTTTATATTTTTAGTTTTTTAGCTGTTTTTTTTTCTTTTTATTTTTTTCTTTTTATTTTTTTCTTTGGAAATATGTTTTAACTATAATTCGATAACAAGTTTGCGGTACAATAAGGTATAGTTACGTATAATTAGAAAGTGGCTCTTCGGTACTCAGAAGATTCTCCTTTTTCATAAATTAATTAGTTCTAACCAGCATTAATATCTCTTTTATGGTAGTAAACATGGGTGGTTTTAAAATATGTTATTTCCTACTGTTTAATTTCCATGTTGTGTATTTAAGAGAGTTTCTTGTATGATGTAGCCTTGATGTATCAGTAAGATTTCAAAAAACTAACCAACTTATCTCTACATTTCTAGGATTTGATCATGCGTGTGACCTGTCAGCAGTGTTAGGAATCCTCGCAAATGCGTCTGTTTTTCATGCTCGTAATCAAACCAATGCAAACGATGTACGCTCTGACGTAAGAAATAAGTGGGGTCATTGCAATTTTGACCACTGGACTGCTGCGTAGTACAGCAATTGTTTTCAGTTGATGGAAACATTAATTCGTTCACTGGGGCTTCCAAAAGGCGACGAAGATAAAGAAGTTGATGACCTTCGTGACTGGGAGACAGGGTTAGTAAATCCGATGTCCTACATTCCTAACCGGTTATATGTCGACGAGGGTTGTATCTAAGAAAGTCTTCGCAAAGTTTGCTGATGACTCATACCCAGTCCTTTTTGTGTTCGAGGATTAGTTAAAATTGGATTTGAGTAAAGCAGGGGCTGATGATTGTGGTGGGATAATAAGAGGGGCAAAAAAGGTGGCTTGGGCAAAAGGCTACGGGTAGTAAATTGTTGTAAATGAAACTAATTGGCTTGTCCTCATAAGAATGTCGTGGTAACTGCATTAACCTACCCAGAAAATGGAATTTTGTTCCAATTTAGCACCATTCCTGGTCTAAATATTCCTTCACTCGTTAACGATTAAAATATTTGTGTTCACCGTCACAACCAGACTTAATATTAAGCTGTTGCTTCAGTGGGAATCAACTAACCAATGACTCGACGTCACATGTATAAGACGTAACCTCTACCTTATCATCCGACCAACATTTGCTCAAAGAACAGTCAGGAAATTATTACTTCAATAATAGTCATTATTACTTCAATGGTAGTCATCTGAAAATATCAACTGATAAATAACTAAAACTTTGTTAGAATAATTTTCAAGTGGGAAGCATTAGGTACGCCAAATTTCCAGGCCGAATTGATTAGAACTTTATATGCAATACGTGAATTTTTGGTATTACAATCCTCCACCGCGGTTCGGAGATCATTTTGGGTCATATTCTTTGCACGCTCTATAAGTCGCGAAACCTAAATAAGTATATCATTTGAAAAGCAATTAATTTAGGACTTTTAAACAAATTTTTTCCTGATTTTAGTTGAAGAAAAGAATGTTTGAATGACGTTTGAATTTAAGAGAAATTTTCGCAATCAATAAATTGGTAAATTAGAGGTCAGAATTCCACATTTTAATACGAAACGGGTGTTGAAAGATCTCCACACTGCCATAAAGCAACGATTGTTCTTTAAAATGGATGGGGGTATAAAATTTTTGAGCAGCTGTAGCCAAGAAATTTTTATGGAATATGCACAGTAGTCAGTAATAACATTCGAGGCATCGTGCTAGCCACAACACTTTTGTGTTAATCCCGAGTAGAAAGGCATCTAAAAGATTTTCGGGAGTTAAAGACTATTTTGAAAAACTTTTGCCAATGCATTGGCTTACGGTTAACTACTTAACTCTGTGGGACTGTATTCGTTGACCTATAAAAACCCTATGACACGGTTGACCACAGTTTTTTTGCAAGCAAAGCAACCTTGCTGTGTTGTCAAGTGAGGGAGTTTGAACAAGTCGTTAAGCTATATTGAACGTAAAGACAAATTACCCAAGAAATAAATGAAATTTCTAGAGTTATTGTCACTGTTCGGTGTCATAGGAGCCCTTCCATGATGATGCCTGGGAGTATAACACCAGCAATGACAATAACGAATAACAACAACAATGATGACAATGACGATTGTCATTATGTGGATGGTGGTGATAATAATAATTGTCGTAACTTGCCTTTGTGTTGGAAAACATTTCCTGATTTGTCTTCAGAAATGCTTCGATCTACCTATCTTCTTTCATCAAACTGGTCGGTTATAATTTGATTTGTGGACTCGAAGGCGTTCAGTCAAATTATTACCAACTTTGCGACTTCACAGTAAACCTAATGATACTCCTGGTCATTTTGACAAACCAATTTCAGGAGGAAATCAGGTTTGTTTATATATTTTTTAATTCAGAAATTAAACAAGGACAATCACTGCCCTTTAATTTTTCTCAATTAAAGGGGAAGTCGATTAGTAGGGATCACTTATTAACCTTGTCAATGTGTGAAGTTTATCTGGGAAGTTATATGCCTAAAGTTAAATGTTAGCCGATAGTCGTGTTAAAGGAAAAGCAATTAACCGTTAAAATCGAGAAATCGTCGAGAGTCGAGTACTCTTTGTCTCTCCAAAAACACTCAAACCAGCACAATCTAACAATCCAATGAGGGGACTGAGACAGAGAATGCGATCAACAAGAAGAAATTTAAAAATTACTCAGCTGATGTGCATGAAGTTAAACATTTTTGCTTAATGGCAGCTGTAAAGATTACCAAAAGTTAAAAAAAACAACTTAATTTAGATCAATTCTAATCAAATCGATTCGTGTAATACCATTGACCATGATTTTCAACTGCAGACTCCCGTTCTTTCGAATTTCTAAAAATTCTATGGAGTAACATGCCGTTGTTTAAAATGCTTCCATTAAGACGACCCGTAAAAAAATATGTACAGTGCGCGCTGTTAGACTACTGTATATCGATGACTAACGCAAACTATTGCGTCATAAATCGTGCCGTGTTACGTCACCTTTACTCTCTCCCAGCGAGATCAGCCTTCCATTATTTTGCTCTTACGCCAGATGATTTTGCTCGTCTTTAAGAAAGGTACTGTCGGGAGAGCGTCTATGTACAATGCTGTGACGGTTCCGTCTGTGAAGACTATGAAGTCATCTTCAATCTAGTGACTCACTCCACCTTCTTAACTACCGCTAACTTTTGCTTAAACTGACAACAATAGCACGCAACTAGCATATGATTATCTCGACTTGTTTTGAAACTGTGTTCCTCGTAATCGTAAAATCGTGTTAAACAGCAACTACAAGGTTTTATTTACTTATGTAGATTGATTGATTGACTGACCGACGAACCTACCGACGGATCGACCGATTGATTCATTGGTTGGCTAGCTGATCGATTGAGTGATTGGTTGGTTGGTTTACCGACAGCTCAAACGTGAAACTATTTGCAAGGACTCCGATTTTGACGATGATTTTTTAAGACAAAACTTAAAGACATTGCTCTGTCAGGCTACCAAAATTATTCACCACCCAATTTCTTGTTAACACGGGAAGACTATCAGCTTCTCAAGAATCTAAAAGATGACCACAACATTATCATAAATGAAATCTGACAAGGGAAACGGGATCGTCGTGGTCAACAAGGACGACTATCTCTCCAAGATGCATGAAATTATGGCCGATACAACCAAATTCAAACCGCTGTCATCCTACCTATTCAAACATACCATCAACCAGGAGAACCAACTTCGAAGCTTTCTCCGTAACCTCAAGAAAGATAATTTATATCCAAAGAAACGTATGAACATTTAGGTTCCTCAGGCTCTCAACCAGGTATCATGTACGGTTTACCTAAAATACATAAGATTAATTTGCCTTTCAGACCCATCCTCTCCGCCATTCGCACTCACACATACAACCTATCTAAATTTCTTGTTTATTCCCTTACTCCCCTTCTTTCGAGTCATTTTATGATAAATGATACTTTTTCCTTTCTTGAAGAATTACGAAGTTTTAATTTTGATACAGATAAAGTTTTCATGTCTAGCTTCGATGTTAACTCGCTTTTCACTAACGTTCCGCTTGACGAAACAATAGACATCATAGTTAGCAAGGCTTTTAACAATTCCGCACTTTACAATGGTTTCTCTGCATCGCAATTTCGCAAACTCTTATGCCTTTCAGTTAAAAACTGTTTTTTCTTATACAAGATCTCCAAGTTACTTTTAACTCCCGGGTAGGGACCTTTGGAAAAAAGCAAAATCAGTTGGATTCTAGGGTTAAGGCACTAGAGGATAATTTTGATCCCTCAGACAATACTAACGCTTTTCAAATACCTAGCCTGAATCCTTGCTTTTGCGGCCGCAATGTTGAGCTAGAAGTCATTGCAGGACAACTGAAAAACACTGAGAATAGTTGTGCGTACGCAGCCATTTGCGGGCTTGGGGGTGTTGGAAAAACTTCTCTCGTAATCGAGTTTCTTTGGCGGCAAAGAAAAGAATATCCTGGTGGTATTTTTTAAAATTCCGGTGAAAATAATAATCTTTTTGAGATTTCCCTTGGCGAGATGGCTCGCCAGATTGGCACTTCTGAGAAAGATTTTTCTAATCTATTATCAAGAACTCTTCAGTGGTTGCGAAGGCGTAATAAGTTATGGTGTTTAATCATAGATAATCTTGACGAGCTCGAGATGTCTGCAGACCTGCATATGCTGCTAACTGGGCACTGGAAACAAGCGGCTCGTGGACATATCATTGTAACCACCACAAGAGAGCCTACTGAAGTCGAAGAGGAAACAGGAATCGAAGAACAGTTTTGCGTTGAATTGAAATGCTTGACAGAGGATGAAGGTCTACAGTTCTTACGAACACGAACTGGAAAAACTGATGGAGAAGAGGATGAGATCTGTGAGCTGGTCAGAGAGCTTGGTGGACTTCTCCTGGCACTTGATCAAGCTGCGGCATATATAAGATGGGTTCGCCCACCCGTGAAAGTCTACCTAAAGAAATACAAAGAACAAAAGGTGCTGCTTTTAAAGAAGAAAAAAGCCCGGCATCTGTTAGAAAATGCCTCACCTGACCGGCTCGCTGTCCACACGACGTGGCAGTTAAATTTTGGTTGCATTAAGCGGATCTCAGAAGAGATGGATCTTGGAAGAACCCTCACACTTGTAATGCACGTGTCTGCCTTTGTTGGGCCCGACGATATTCCTTTTGAAGTGATCAATGAAAGTATACTAAAAAATGACAGCTCTAACACCATAAGCGGTTTGGTGGAACAGGCTGAGATAGTGTCCCTTCTTACTAAGTTTTCTTTTTTCCAAAGATACGGTATAAATTCTTTTAGTGTTCATCGTCTAGTCCAAGAGGTGATCCGTACTCGCATGGAGAAAAAGCAAAAAGAACGCGTTCTTTCCTGCGCGATAAAAGTCCTTTATCATGCTTTGGCAAGTACACGCTCACCAGCGGCAGTGTGCGAAAGTTTCACTGAAGAAGCTGTTTTTAGTGTTGAGAATCCTCCCTCGTTGCATCTCTGGGGAAAGCTGTCCTCACATGTTACATATTTACAAGACCATTTGCGAAACTTTTCTTTGAATCATGGAGAATCCGTTCGTAAATTGGTACACGCAGAAGAAACTGTGCGTGTATTCAACGAAGCGGCAGTATTTTGTAGCGTTTCTCAACAAATATCAAACCTCAAGAAATACAGGAGTTGAAACTGGATTTTCTTGTGCATCTTGAAGAGTCTGCATCAAAGGAAGATTCCAAAGTGCCGAATTATTTCGTTGATATCCCATTAAAGACAGGAATCACAAGCTGATATACTACTCTATGAGACATTCTCCTCAAAAAAATGACGCTAAAGCCAAGGCTGATTCTCAAAAGAGAACGGAGGAGGAAGCAAATCAACTCAGAGAACAAGGAAACCGTGCAGTAAAAAGGAAAGACTTTAAAGAGGCCCTAAAGAGTTATTCTGAGGCAATTAACGTGTCATCTGTTGACTTCCGGCTGTTCAGCAACAGGGCACTCTTCTATTTAAAACTTGGTCAACCAAAGAAAGCATTAGACGACTGCCAGGTATGCCTCTCCATGAAACCGTTTTACAGCGCAGCCTTGCATCGCAAGGCCTGGGCCCTCGATGAACTTGTTAAAAGTGGATCTAATTACTTGGCAGGACATGCAAGGGCAGCAGCAGCAATAGCTATTCACTTTGATTCCAATTTATCCCATGACAAAAAGTTTTGTCTAATGTTTCCAGAAGTGCACTACAGAGAAATACATATTGAAGGACATTTGGCTTTTGTTTTAATGACCGCGCAAGGAAATGAAACTCTCATTTTGCACGAAGAAGTCTATAGTTTAGCTCAATTTGTTGCTTTGAGTGACCTTCAGATTGTTGGTCTAGGACCAGCAGTTATTTTGACTTTTATCGAAACCTTTTCAATTTTCAGTGCGAGATACTATTTTGAGAATGTAGTTTTACCCAAAGGAAATGTTGCTCTTACATGTCGAGAGAAAAAAGCCATTCACTTTAATGGCTGTAAAATATCAGGAGGAGACACAAGCTGTGAGGACTATCCAGAATGTAACGGAGGTCAAGGATGCATAACTCCATCGTTAGGAAAGCTGCCTTGCGATCGTACTTACAAATTTGGAGAATCGGGGGAACGTCTGGTATTGGAGGTTACCCGGGAGTCCAGATTTCGAATGGGAACTCCGCATATCTCGAATGCTGTGTTATTCACAACTGTGGTGGTGGAGGCGCTCTGATTCTTGGCGAAGGCTCTCACTTGATGGTTACAAAATGCGAGTTGTACAACAATCACCAAGCTGGTTTTAGAAGCAAGGGAAAGAGGGAAACTTACTGCGTCAGAGAACAGGATATTTGATAACGGTTATCATGGTATCTTGATCGGGCCTGATGCTGGAGAATGTGATGTCAGTAATTGTAAGATCTTCGAAAATGCGTACGAGGGCATTCTTGCCGTGAAGAACAAGAACAAGTTAGTGATACATAACAACGATATACATCATAACAGACCCTTTGGTATTTCGTTGGATCACAATTCTCAACTGTTGATCCGCAACAACAAGATATTTGAGAATGGCTTCTGGGGGATCCTCGCTAAATCCCGTACGTCAGCACACATAGTTGGAAATGTTACCTCTGGAAACAAGTGTGGTGGCATTTTCGTTGGTGTTAATTACTCAGGGCGAGTTGCATCAGAATCAAACATTTTCAGAGATCACAGTGTTCCGTGGCTTGAGTGTCAAGACTTCAAAGGTAACATTCCGACTGAAAACAGTTTACTTACCGGTGAAAATTCTGATTCTGAGTTTTTTCCAATTCCTACCGGAGAAAAAAAATTTACTCTAAGCCACCAATTCTTAACGGAAACAAAGAATTTAACAATAAAGAAGGGATGTATCATCCTAGAGAAGTGGTTGAGCGAATTCACAGTAGATGCACATATTGCCATAGCGTAAAAGGTAAAGGGATATTCCTCCAGAATTGCTCTAATTGTAACATTGCGTCTTACCGTAGCGAAGAATGTCAAAGTAAGCACGAACCCGCACATAACCCGGTATGTTCAGTGCTAAGAAGTCGTTACTCTGTGACAGTCTATACCATTCGTTTAGGAGCTGAAAACGGTACGATGCGAACATTTGGCACTCATTTAAAACGCATTGGTGAAGGCCCTAAACCAAAGCATAATGGTCGTGAAAGGTTTATCGTCAAGATTCAAACCGTCTCTCTGAATAGCCACCCTTTACAATTAATGCGTGTTTACGATAAAAGTCTTACCGAAATCTTCAGCGTGATAATGGAATGTGGTGTCCTTGGTAAACTTTTGAAATTGACAAGCAAAAAAGTATTTTTCTGGGCAATGTTTGCTGAAAAAGGGGAGAAGCTAACAGTTTTCCTGGATCACTTGGCTTCTTATCAGGAGTGGTAAGTGAGTTTGTACATAAAGATTTTTGGCTATCTTGCATGCAGACCCTACTCTTTATGCGTATTCATTAGGAGATGACTTTGAATTTACGATAATAGATCCACGCGTGTCATCGAGACACTGTTTGGTGAACTGTCATGGAATTTGCAAATGGAGGTTACTACTACGTGCAGTTCTACGTACTTGCTCCGTTTGTCGGATGTAACGGAACGGTTGTTTGTAGACTAGACAGAACGCAGGGTTGTCGGTAGCGGCAACAAGCTGAGTTTTTTTAATCAACGTAGTCTTCTGAGTGTACAAGAGTCTTCGTCTTACAGATTTCTGGCACTCTATCTTAATAAGCACGACTGAAGTTACTTAAATACAACATCTGAATACTTAGTTAAACTTACCTCTGCCTCTTCAATAAATTCTCCTACTATTCGAGGTTACACTCACTTCCTTACATATCCGTAATCTAGTGTTCTAGAACGTCCTAAAAACCTATAACTAGTACGCGATCTATGCTCTTTACGTAAGATTTTTATAACATACGATTACACATCTTCAGAGGTCGAGAATATACTGCAGTGTCACGCTTGACTAGGCGTGGAAAGTTTCGGAAACATCAGACGCAATATCAGCGAATTAAGTGCACAGTCATACAGAGAACAGAGGAAAACAATGTTCGTAACATCGTTGAATAATCTTTTCCCCACATTTTTTAGTGCGAGATACCCCAAAGCAGCCTACGTGGCACTGAGCAATCGCTACGCCATGCGGGAGGGAAATTACTGCCTTCCCTATTTTAACAGTAATTTATTAAAAAACCCAGTTCACACATCACTGTATAGTTTAACCCTTAACTTGATCTCCGCGCCGTGGACATCTTTAACAACCATTTCGAAGGTTTCCACCGGTGTCTTCACGTTAAAGGTTCAACTGTACATTCTACACCAAGTTGTCCCTGCAATGATGCACTATTCGACTTTTGCGACCCATTGTACTAATGGTTACGGTACTCTTAAATAACCACACTGTGAGGAGAATTGTGTAGTCATAACTACCCTGTGTAGCCAGTGCGAAGTTACTGCCATCGTTTTAGGCGCCCTCCTTGGGTCTAAGTTCGTCTTCCAAGTCTGAAATACGTGCACAAAAATAATAATAAACTACTGATAAAACCTTTAAAAACAGTGAAATGTACTAAGGAACGTAAGCAAGTCCAAAAGTTTTCGAGTTACTTAAAATTGTTTAGATATAGATTAATTCGACTATGATATAAGTAGACTTGTCAGAAAGTCCAATTTGGTCAAAACTGAAAAGTTGAGAATACAAATCCTCGCCAGGAATACATATCTGACTTCCACTAAAATTTGCCAAACTGTTCTTGTGGTTGTTGAACCATTCGTGAAAATTAGTGCTGGGACTACCTATATATTGTTTGCATTGCTATTTTACCTCTAATAAGATGCGCCACTCCTGCAATATTTTTGTTGAACGTATAGTTCAATGAAAACATTTTCATTCGTTTTACGTATGTAGAAAACTATTAAACTGTGGTACGTCCCTTCGAGATAAATTTTACAGGTTTTTCACGTTATTTTGTCAGTACGGTAAATACCCTGGTTTTCTTATGAATGGCAATGACTTAAGTAACCACCCAAGTAATCACAATCAGCCAATAAGGTTGCGAAGGTAACGACGTTCGCGATATGTTGAAACGATTGATCAGGGAAAATCGTGTCATTTGCCGAATAACACTAGTGAATGGGCTGAATGAAAATGAAAGTTCACTTTTTTTGAAATTGTATGTCATTTTTGAAATTGTATGTATATTTACTCTTTATAAAGCCTCCAACACGCTCTGTTGCCTAAGCAATTGCCGTACGTACAGCAAAATTGGTTTACTGTTCCTCGCCGAGCCAATCAGAGCTCGTCATTTTAATTTTAGACCAATGAGAAGACATATCCGTCGTAAGACGTTTCTACATGCGGACTTTCAATGCATTTGGGGTTTTATTGTTTGAGATCCGAAGAAACTAGCGTTGATTCCATAGCTGGTAATACACAAATTTGTTAACTACTACTTTGACGTATTATGCACACAATTGATACAACATGCAACTCCCAGATTAAGTACCTTGTCATGGTGGGGTTGCTTGTGTGCTCCTCTGGCCCGGAGAGTTATGCTGGACGGAGTAACTCTCCTGGCAGGTCTAATCGAGCCAGACAGGTCAATGGGTAGGAACCAGACAAAAACGTAATCGCTTTGAGGAGTAAACCTCATCCTGGGGTAGGCAGCAGTCCTCCAGTAACATAGCTTGGCAGGTATCAACAGACCGATACACTGGCTTGTTATGCTTTGATCGATGGCGGAAGATGATCGACACAGTCAACCACAATGACATGGATCAACCAATTCACTTCAGTTGAATACTGCGGTTGTAAGTAGGAGTTGCGACCACTAACACTAAAACCATACTAGCACTAGTGTGGCACCAATTGAAAGACATCATGGCTAGTTACTTGCATAATTCATACCACAACGCTCGTCGCATGGGTCAACAAGGAGCGCGTCCCCCAGTGGGATGCCAAACTGGAGTCGAAAAGAATGTTACTGGTAAAGATGTGTCGAATAACAACAGACTACTGAAATGTAAGAAAACTACACTAGTTTCCACATTTAATTGTAGAACCCCTTCTTAAGAAAAGAACTTGGTCAACTGACGGCTTCAGCACAGAAATACAGCATAGATATTGTTTGTCTTCAGGAACATCGTATAACTTATGAGGATATTGATATTAAACATCACGATATGAAGAACAACTGGGTAATGCTTACTAGCTCAGCAGAAAAAGCACTAAACAATTCAACTATCAGAGGTGTAGGAATGCTCCTCAGTCCAAACGCCTACAAAGCTTTAAGCTCAATAGAAACCATCAATCCCAGAATAATGGTAGCAACATTTAGTGGGAATCCTGCAGTTACCATTATTTCCTGCTACAGTCCAAAAAATGTTTCAAATGATGAAGAGAAAGATCAATTCTATACGGAGCTGACCGAACTAACAAGGTCGATGCCAAAACACAACATCATATTAATTGGTGGAGATATGAATGCTAAGATAGGCAAAAGGAAAGCACAGGGTTCCACATACAATAATGTTACCAATGAAAACGGGCAACGTCTACTGGATTATATGCAACAATGCAGACTGAAAGCTCTTAACACTTTATACAGGAAACGAAAGGGAATGCTGTGGACACACGTTTTGCCAAATGGGACGAAAATCCAAATTGATTACATCTCTTAATAAACGAAAACTGGAAGAATAGTGCTTTGAACTGCGAAGCGTACAACACCTTTTGTTCGGTAACTTCTGACCATCGAATTGTAACTGCAAAACTGAGATTGAGCTTGCGGCAAAGCAAATTGTCTAACACTAAAAAAGTTAGACACTACTGGAGCAAACGTCTAGCTGAAAACAAGATGAGAGAGCTATACACAGTAGAAGTAAACAACCAGTTCCAGGTCCTGCAAGAACTAGAGGATGGGGAGAGTGCAGGCAGGATGCACGACAATGTCATTATGGCTCATGAAGAAGCAGCGAGAAAGCATATACCTGTGAAGAATAAGGTTAAGCAGTATGTACCATGGGAGAATGATAAAATTGCTGGTAAAAGGGAAGCAGTGAAGCAGGTCTTAAATGAAACTATTCACAGTAAAACAAGGAGCAGTGCAAAGAAACTAGAAGATGCCAGAAAAGAACTAGAAGAAGCTTATGCCTTAGAGCAGGAAAGGTATGTACATGTAAAAGTAAATGTTATCAGTAATGCTGCTGAACACCAGTAGTCTAAGGTGGTGTGGGAGACTGTCAATGAATTCACTGGAAGAAAAGGAACCAATAGGGGAAGATTGTATTAGGAAATGGAAAAATCATCTTTACTAGGACAACCACCTGTGATCACACCAAAGCCAACAAGAACTATGGTCCAGCAGACACTACCCATCAACACGAATAACTTCAGCATGGAAGAATTAAAGAGATGTGTAAAAGGCTTTAGAAACAACAAGGCACCTAGATTGGACAACATTCCCATTGAAGTCTGGAAGTCAAATGCCCTAAACACCCAACTTCTTGAAATCTGCAACAAGACATTAAATGGTGATAGACCGGAAATTTGGGTAAAGAGTGGGATTGTGTCATTACCAAAAAAAGGTGACCTTGGAAACACAGGAAATTACTGTGGACTATCATTGGCGATTACTGCCGCTAAGATATACAACAAGATGTGCTTCTGGACAGAAAAAAACCACATCTGAATCTACTTTTGCGAACAAACCAAAATGGTTTTCGTTCTGGAAGGTCAACTCTATCTCAAATTCTAACCCTGAGGAGATTAATTGAAGGAATAAGGGCAAAACAACTACCAGCAGTGCTTACCTTTGTTGACTTTAGCAATGCGTTTGACTCCATACACAGAGAAAAGTTGATGGAAATCTTGACATCCTACGGAGTGCCAACTAAAATTGTGGAAGTAATTAACATCCTTTACACAGACACAGTTGCACGAGTACTAACTCCTGACGGAGGCACTGAGTTTTTTGATGTAGTTGTAGGTATTCTACAAGGAGATACCCTTGCAACATTTTTATTCATAGTTGCATTAGATTATGCCCTTCGCGAAGCTACAAGAGATCCAGAAATAGGGTTCATGATATCAAAACGACAAGGCTCTCGGCAATCTGCCCGTATATATCACCGACACAGATTTTGCTGACGATTTGGCCCTACTCTCCAACTATGTGGAGCAGGTCCAACTACTCTTATTGAGGTTGGGAATTGCAGGAGAAGATACTGGCCTGCATTTTAACTGCAAGAAGACAGAGTACATGCTGTATAACCAGGCAGATGCTGATTTGGTTACACATGAATTAAAGAAACTGAAACAGGTTGAAGACTTTAAGTATCTTGGTTCGTGGATAGAATCTAGCAAAAAGGATATGGAAATACGAATTGGACTAGCTTGGCAAGCATTAAACAAAATGGATAAACTATGGAAATCTAACATAGAGAAATCGCTAAAAATACAGCTCTTCAGAGCAACAGTTGAGAGTTTTTTGTTGTACGGTGTAGAGTGCTGGACACTTACAAAAGATATGAGTAACCCATTAGATGGCACGTACACACGAATGCTAAGAGCAGTTCTCGGTGTTTCTTGGAAAGATCATAAACCGAACAATGAGCTGTATGGAAATCTCCGCAGAATAACATCAACACTTCGTGTAAGGAGACTGAAGTTTACAGGGCACATGTGGAGGAGGAAGGTGGAATTAGTAAGTCAAGTGCTTCTTTGGGAACCGAAGCAAGGAGCAAGGAAGAGGGAAGACCAGCACTTACTTATGTCGACCAGCTGAGGAAAGATACCGGATTATCCACTGAAAAATTGAAACACATCATGGATGACCGTGAAGAATGGAGGAATCTAGTCAACGATGTCCGAGATAGCTCGAAATAGATAGAGGTTTCTAGATCTGATCGGCTCGGAAAACGACTGAATATATCATGCGTAAGCAAAGCCAAAGTTTTTCCACTAGTGAAACTATATAAAACAATCGAGTTGTTGAGGTTTTTTTAACCATAGATACGGATCGAACTTCAGCTAATTTGTCATTTTTGTTCGAGAAACTTCACATTAAATGCTTGACGGGTTTGACGAACGTTCAATCCGCCAAGGGTAAGTGTCCATCTTGCCCCATTGCGTTGTATCGGTAGTTCTTATTTCGCCGGTTTAGACTCAGAGGTATTTAAAACGTTTAAATACTGGACTACGAATGATATATTTTACAACTCAGCTCGCCTTTAACCCCAACCATGCATCGAATTGGCTCTGAATTGCTACAAAAATCCTTTTAGCCAAAAAAAATTGAAAATTCTTTCATGTTCTTCATGAGAATATTAACGCCACTCTTTTTCCGAAATGGACATTGTGCTAATTTCAAGGAAGGAAACATATTAAATGGCAAGATTACATCTTGCTTGACAATGGTTGGACCTCCTAAAAGTGGATAGACAAGCGGCGAAAGTAGGATTTTCTTCTGCCGAAACAAAAATTTGGTTAAGGGGGCGCTTCACCTTAATTTTTCGTCAGTTAGGATGAAATATTGTTTCCATGGCAACCAAAGTAAATATCAAAACATGACTCAGAGGCATAGTTTGATATTTAACCTTTTACCCGGGAAATTTTTATTTAATTTCATTCAATTGTGTGTGGTATATTGTGGTGGGGCATTTTTAGTCAGTGAAAACTTTTCGTGAACAGTGGTTTATTTGGTCTCCTATTATAATCCAGGCATTCAAATTGGGTAATATGTTATTCCAACATGTAGCTGACAGTCCATACTTTTCAAAAAGTACAGGCTTTGCATATTTTGGGGCTAAAACCTGTTAATTATCGATGGTCAAAGTTTAGTCAATCTTAATGCCAAGTAAAGGTGAAGCACCACTTAACGAAGGCAATTGAGCCCACTATTTCTCGGTCATTGCAGACAGAATGTTTACCTTCTGACGAATGCGTATGGTGTTTCAATATCTATTTCAAAATCATTCTGAGAGAAACATGAAAAGAAAATTTCATGATTAACCTATACACTGAAAAACACAACTCGAGAAATGGTGTTCAGCCCCCTGAAATATGTCTGAATTAAAAGATAGCCTTATATCACGATCTTTTGGAGGCAGCACAGAACCTTAATAAAGGGAAAATAATTTTTTTAGTAATTCAGAACACAAATGGCACTCTCTTCTAAAATTTGTAATATTTACAAGCCATACATTTATGATGTCCAAATTATCCAGTAAAAGGAAGTGCATTTAATGTATTTTATTAATATCGGTGTAACTGTCATTTCACTCTAACAGTTTGTTCAGGCTTGGATTTTCTGAGTAATGTTTTTTATATTTTAATCATGTAACGCCATGCAGGATATCATTAAAAAAATTGCATTAAACATGTTATTTACATAAAAAGTTTTCCGAGAGACAAATATGTATGACTCGGCTCTCCGTACAAGAAAGTTTGATGATTCAAACCTCATACTTCGATCGAATGAGAATATTATTCACAAGATTTAGCTCGAAATTTCGAAATTTATAACTCCTTGATGTACGTTCTCTCGGAAAGACTAGCTTTAATGGTAGTCTTTTTCAAACAGCACATTGAAGTTTTTCAAAGTAAGGTGTAGTTTATAAAAGAAAAAGCAGGATATGGCGCAAGACTATTGGTCGTCTTTACGTGGATGCATTGTCTGTACGAGATAACTAGGTGATAATACTCGAAGAACCATGTTTTCTTAAAAATATCTTGCTTTAAAAACAAACTAACAAAATTCCCAAAAGCAAAACTTGCTCGGAAAGAAGTATGGCATTATTGTGTTCGTGATCAGGAGTTGTACTGGAACAAACTTTATTTACCACGTTTTGTCTTTTGTCCTTTAGATGACGTGCAAGAAGCTTTATGGTTTTTCCAATCTGCCTTTTGACAATCTCTACAGAAAGCGAAAGCAGTTTTAGTGTGGTTCAAACTTACTACTACTGTTACCCCTTTCCTACATCTTTTTCTCAGCAAATTACCAAAATTTGAAAGAAGCCGTAATTACAGTTCAAACAAAAATCTCTCGTATTTTAAGTTACAAACAATTTTGCGGTGAAGAAACTGAAAAGCGCAGCTTTGTATTATGGTTTTAAGAACAAGAACAGTTCAAGTGTGATAAACTCGTCAAACAATGTGTACAAGAAATCCTTAACGGACATGGATCCATGCATCGGAGAATATCGAATTGTCTGATTTACTTCAGAACTAGAAGGGATAACAGACCTACCTCGGACACATCAGTAGAGTCAGTCTCGCTTGAACGTGACCTGTCGTCAGAACCCTTTTCGTACATACCATCTGATATGTCTGCCTCATTCGACTCTGACACGAGTTTAAATTTCACCGAACAAAAGTGGAATACGAGAAACATCAGCTATAACCTACAAAAATCAGAATAGTCATAACTAAAATATGAACGGTAAAATATTAATTATATCTGCACAGTTTAGCGAAAATTGTCTGCTTCATTCTTGGCCTCTTTACATGCATATTTCACAAGTTATCCTGTTGGTCTATATATCTAAATTTACGACAATACTGAGTAGTTTTGAAATTTTGAGATGGAAAAGTCCACACTACCTTCACGAGCACAAGTGGAGTAAATGAATTGCTAGAACAGATATTTTAAAATTAGGCATGCCCATTGTTTTTGGCGTCATTGAAGTCAACCCAATGACTTATATAATCACACATAAGTAAGTGGATGGGCCCCAAATTGAGCGAATATCCAAAACGTTTTGTTGCCATTTACAAGCCATTTCGAAGTTGCGCTAGGGACCTGGTAACTACCAGATCTGCACTGTGCCGTGAAAGTTTTTTATGGATGGAAACAAATCGCTACTCCCAAATAACAGTGCCACGATAGCTTTATTGTGGCCAGTTTCCCTGCCCAGTTTAGGAATGGTCATTTATCGAAAGTCAGTCAGGCAACTAACCAACAAAATTATCAATGGATGGGTCCCAAATTCAACAGTAAATCTGAAACATTCTGCTGCCGTTTGAACCCCATGGCAAAGTATCTCTCGAATTCAGCCTGCTTTTTGTCAAAGCACCAGCAATGAAGGTAAAGGGTTGGAGCTGAATCTGGTCACACTGAGGCCGTAAATCTTCATTTTGTCTTCTCTCAGCTCCGTAAGATCTAAGCCCATGACCTCCGTAGTAGATCGCCATTACTCCAACACTTAAGGTTAGAGATGGGGCGTAGTCAACCTATTTTAATTGAGGGCGTGTCCCGCTTAATTTGCTGGATATTGTATCCTTTGAATATTGTCCGAATTTAATTTGACACGCATTCAGGCCTTGTACAATGTAGTCTCGTTGCCTCAGCCTTAATAAGTAAACTAAATATACAGGGTGTCCCAAAAAAATGTATACACACTTTGAATGATTATGAATACAATGTTTATCAAGACATATCTAAGTTTTATAACCCAAGTTAAAGAAGACAAGTGTAGAATTTTTTGAGTTATCGCAGGTGTTCGAACTGATGACCGTTCTGGTCCAGGCACTGCTGATAACGCGGACAGATGGAATTGCAAACATTACGAATTATGATCATTTCATTTGGTATTTGGGTGTATTCTCTTTCAATTGCTGCTCTCAACTCATTGATTGTTACAGGTTTTGTGCTACAAACCTTATCTTTGACGTATCCCCATAAAAAAAGTCCACAGGCGCGAGTTCTGGTGAACGTTGGGGAATTCAATGCTATATCTTCACCCAATCCATCTGTTCGGCAGATTTTCGTAAGTTAGGCTCTCATATCACGATGGTAGTGGGAAGGTGCTCCATCTTGCTGGAAATAAAACTACTCATCTCCAAATTGCTCACAAATGCGTGGCATTCGAAAGAAAGTTTGTTATAGTGAGTTATCATCATTCAAAGTGTCTATACATGTTTTTGGGACACCCTTGTATATCAGTAACCAAAAGGGATTTTGCCCTAACTTATCAAGCCAAATATTTTGCCTGAAATTTAATGCTCCAACTCTCTATGTTTGCCCGAACTTTCAACTTTTTTATAACCTTTTGGGGGTATCTCACACCCCCACACACTCCTATAAACTACGTCCCTGGGACGAGAACCACCATAAGCGGTGATTGGATTAAAATTGGCGATAACCTCGCAGTACAAGTAAATGGGTATTTTTGATTGGCTATACTGTCTGATATTACGGTAACAAAGTACGTTATGATGACGATCAATTTTTGACACTTCGCTCACCAGTGTGATCAAAGCACACAGCCCCTAAACCATGATGATGAAATAAAACATACACCCTTTGCTGTTCATTACCAGAAAATATACTATCATTAACGCAACCTTAAACTCATTAACGCGAAAATACTTTCATTTTATTGAATCGACATTTATTTGCGCTTTTGTCATGTTCAATTAAAATTTTTGCACAAAAAGTAACATTTATTAGCATCGATGAGCAACCATTTGCATCAAAGGGCATTTATTGGCGCCAATAGACCACCATTAAGATATTTGTTCAGTCTATTGCAAGTTCAACTTTAGGTTATGTGGAATCCCGAAATGTATAAAAGATCGGGCAATCAAACTATCAAAATGTGTAAATAAACTGAATTCGATTAGACAGTTCAAACCTCTTATTTCGCCGTTATGTCGAGGACTGTTTTTGCATTTCTCGCTCTGCTGAGCCCTTGTCAGGGCTGTATGTTTACTCGTCGAAATATTGTTTCTAGTGTGTAAGAGGGTAACTCTATTCTTTTCTTGGACTTACGTCTTGAAATATATGTACATGTATAGATAGATAGATAAAACTAATTTACCATTTAAGTTAAAACATATTTACAATTATCTTTACAGTTATCTTTAGTTATTTACAGTTACGTTTACAGTTCAATAAGATGAAGCAAGTTAAATCTAATTTAAAACTATATTACCATTTAAGCTAAAATACCATATTTACAGTTAGTAAAAACTTAGGAAAAGTTTTTATATAAAAGTACATCATAAATAATTTTAAGTAGGCCAATTGCCACCGTTATCACAAAATTATCTCTGATATGAGTGTTATCTTCCCTCATCGAAGTAATTTAACCACTTAGAAGACTAAGATATAATTCGTCATCTTGTTGGCTGAACAAGCTAGCGGAATGTCTTACGTCCAAAAGATCTTGTGTTTTATTAAACATAAATTCACGCGAACGTCTTCAATGCAGGCAGTGGAGAAGAAAGTGTTTGGAGACGTCGGTTAAGTCTTTGGCGCACAGTTTGCATTGGAAATGTGTATCCTCATCAGTCACAGGGGTCATTAATGCTTGCGGCACGTTGCCACAAATTATGTTAACTGTATTTAAAATTTCTCGAATATATAAGGGATTACGCTTTGCGACTTGCGTAGGTTCAAGGGCTGTAGATTGGTAAGAACTTTTCCGTAATTGATTAATTCAGGCTTCACAGAAACTCCCTTTAACCAAATATCACTTTGGTGACGAGCGATTCTTTCTTTGATTAGTGTTTTCCATTCATCTTCACTTGCTAAGGTGCCATTTGCTAAATAGTTGTCAATACAATCCAAAAGACCGTATTTTTCTAAAATACGAAAGATGTCTGGAATAAAACCAAGCGGCTTAGCCACCAATTTGTTTAAATATGGAGACAACCTACTGATGAATAAATATTTTATGGATCGTTGTAGAGGGCGACTTCATAATTTTATATAAAAAGAAAAGTTTTGCTTTATCTATATATCCTTCAATTGTACACAGGCCTATACCATCAGTAGCAGCTTCTGATCTCGTCGTACTGCATAACCCTTGGATCCTCTTTGCAGCAAATCGGTTGGTTACTTCCAGTACATGAAGATCCGTTTCCGACATATTATTCCAAAGCTCACAGCCGCAAAGCACTCTAGCTAAACCAACAGTGCGTCATAGATCAGCGCCACATAGTGGGTTCAGTCCACCTGGTCTAATACCACAACTCAAGCATGACACAACTTCTTTCCCCTTCTTGGCAGCTACTTCGCATTGCTCCTTTTGTGAAACATTGCCAGCTAAAATCATTCCTACATGTTCACAGGATTGCTGCACCTTAACTACACCTAGATAGATAGGTAGATAGATAGACAGACAGACAGACAGACATTTTATTTACACAGTAGTTCTATCAGTTAAAATAATTACAGAGAATTATTAGATCTGGTCTTTCTAGAAGCCGTGTGTAGATGTAAAAATTAATGATGTTATTTACAGGTTATATGTCATACTACAAGACAGATATGTACATTATTAACAGCTACAAGCAGATTGGGTATTGTCAATGCAGAAGTTATAGTTTTGAATTTTTCTTTTGAAGGCAGCTAGACTCTTCTCTTCCTTAAGATAGTTTGGCAAGGAATTCCAGAGAAGAGAGCCAGATATTGCAAAGCTTCGCTTACATTGTTCAGTGCGAACCTTCGGTATTTGAATATTATCAGTTGACCTCAAATGGTAATAAGTTGTACCGAGCTGCTTCTCAAACATTTCTGATAAATATGATGGTGCATGACCAATTATAATTTTGTGCATCATAGTAGCTTTTTGAACTTTTCTATTGTGGGCCAGACTATGCCAGCCTAATTCATTAAAAATATCACAGGTGTGTACGGGGTATGGTGAACCTGTGATGATACGGTCGGCTCGTTTTTGTAATTTTTGTAATTGGTCTCCCAATGTTTGATCAATACTGTCCCATACAGTGCAACAATGATCGAAATTTGGCCTAACTATTGAGTTGTAAATGTTAATGAGATGTCTATTGTTTATGTATGGTTTAGCATTTTTCATAACACGTAGGTTTGTTGTAATCTTTTTTTTAATTTTTTTTTACATGATCTTTCCAAGTAAGGAGATCATCAATTTTTAAACCTAAGCATTTGGCCTCATTAACTTGTTGAACAAAAATATCATTGATATTTATGTCAATGTTTTGAGAGTGGTTTGCTAATCTTTGTCGTGAGCTAACTATCATTAATTCAGTCTTAATTACATCTAGTGTTAACATGTTGGCATTTAGCCAACTGTAGACACGTTTGATGTCATGTTCCAACATCAATTCGATTTCATCAATGCTACACCTAGATGCAGTTAGATTGGTGTCATCTGCATACATTCTTGTTGAACTGCAGGCAACACAACTTGGCAAATCGTTAATATATATATAAGGAAGAGAAGTGGCCTTAATATAGTTCCCTGTAGGACACCACATGATAACTGCTGTGCATCTGATAAGATTCCATTTACTCTGCACATCTCCATCTGAAAGCTAAGATAGGATTTAAACCAGGCTATGGCTCCCTTCTCATCCAGACCAACGTACTCCAACTTGTTTAGAAGGATGTCATGGTCAACAGAGTCAAATGCTTTCTTTAAGTCCAAAAATAAAACTCCATTAATCAGTTTTCTATCAATATTAAAGTACCATTCATTGGTGAGGTCTAACATAGCTGTTGTTGTCGAAAAAAGGAAGCGAAAGCCTGATTGTTTGGGATTTATCAAGTTGTAATTTTGCGCATAGTTCTCTAATTGATTATAGACGAGTCTTTCAAAAACTCTAGCGACTGATGAAATTACTGAGATGGGCCTATAGTTGTTTGAATCGCAACGATCACCAGATTTGAATATGGGTCTAACTTTTGCAGTTTTCCAATCATGAGGTGCAATATTATTTTGCAATGAAAAGTTAAAAAGATTTGTCAATGATTCACAGATAAAAGGAGCAGATATTTTTAGGATTTTATTTGAAATTTTATCTACTCCACTTGCTTTACTTATATCATTAGTAAGTAATATATTTTGGATATGAAAATATGATATCTCTTCAAAACTGAACATTGATTTTGTTTGTGATAGATAATCCTTGTAAAATGTATTGCACACAGAAGATGGTATTTTTGATGCCAGATTAGGTCCAATTTCAGTAAAATGTGAGTTTAGTGCATTAACAATCTCCTTTGGTTTTGTAATGGATTCAGAGGGTGAAATGTTTATTTTATTTATTTCAGTGCTTTTGTTTTTCTTACCCATTAAATCATTTAGTACTATCCAAGTACCTTTTGGGTTTCCCAGATTTTTGGCTATTTCATTTTGATAATATTTTTTTTTTGTTTTCTTTAGCAAGAGATTGACTGACAATAGCACTTGATAAGTGGTCTGCCGAAATGCATCGTGCTTTTTTCTGATTCTTTAGGCTTATTCTTTACGTAGAATATTACCTCTTTAAGTTTCAAACAGTTCTTTTAAGAACTAAACTATCCAACAGTCTTTGGTAACTGTGTGTACCTCTTTAAGCGTATAATACTCTTCATCTTCTCCTACTTTATCTTAAATTACCATTCACCATTGTATCTACGTATTTAAAAACTGAGAATAAATTAAACTATAGTCATTAATTGAAGTACTCATACTTCCCCAATGTGTTAAACTTTCCTGACTATTTGTGATTATATGATCAATTAATGTTTCAGTTGTTTCAGTAACACGAGTAGGTTCTTTGATGAGTTATTTCAGTTGGTAAATATCTAATAACTGGATAAGTTTGGATTTTCGAGAAGTGATATTGGGAGCTATTAAATCACAGTTTAAATCTCCCAATATATAGTACTCCTTATACATCAAGTCAGCCTTCTTTATATATTCCTCAAATTTGTCAAATAGCTCATTTGGGGATTTAGGAGGTCTATACCAGGCTGTCACTAAGAATGGATTAGATTGACGTTTATTAATTTCAATTGAGATCATTTCAAGATCACTGTCTTCGAAAATTGTTTTTCTACTGAAATTTATAGAATTTCAGATACATATACAGATCCCACCTCCTGACTTAGTTCGGTCTCTACGAAGGCAGGTATATTCTATATTTATCTCTAGGTCTGTGTCAAATTCATCTAATTTAGTTTCATTAATGGCTAAAATATCAAAAATGCCATCTTCCATGTAAACTTTTAGTGCATCAATATGTTTAGAAAGGCTATTAATATTTAGTGAACCCATCTTAAACCCTCTTAACTTGTGGAGGTCAAGCTTTTTTGGGTGAGAGCTTTGACCAGAAAAAGGGCTAGTTAAACTTTCTGCATTGACAATGTTACATCAATAATTAATGTAACTTCTGAAATTACTAACAAGAGTTTGAATACCTCTATGGTTGAGGTGCAGTCCCCCTGAATTTAAAAACTGTTCAGTAATGTTGTCATTGTTAATGAAACCAAAGTTATTGACTTCACAGTAAGACTTTAAAAGCTCATTTACCTTGTGGATCTTTTGATTTAAATCTTTGTTGTCACTTCTCTTGATTATTGATTACAGGATTATATCCACATTTGGATGGTCAGACTTCACCCCTGCAATGAGTTATTCAAACTTCCTCATTACTTGCTTTGGGTTATCCTTCTTTAAATTTTTTGTTCCTGCATGTATTATTATTTTGTTAGGCTTCTTCTTCAAAGTTGGCTTTATTTAGTCCTCTAGATCATAAATATTTGCCCCAGGAAAAGACTTGGATGTCACTCTATGTGTCCTGGATAGCTTTCTTCCAACTACATGCTTTGTCATTGAATCCTCTATGATTGTGACCTGGTCCTGTTGTTGACTTGTACTTTCATTAGGCTTGTCTTTCGGTGGCTGAAATCTTGGAGGAGCTGTCTTGGCCGTAGGCTTAGCTTCAGTGTTATTGTTGTTGTTATGACAACCGTTCTGAAGGTTTCTGTTCTTGTTCTTGTTCTTGTTCTTGTTGGCATTTCCAACCTTTTTCCAGGGTTCTTCAACACCAACTTTCTCTTCTGGGATGTCTTGCTGATCCTGGCTCAGCATTTTAATCACAGCTAGTAAATTTTCCCGCTCAGCTTCGAGTTCTTCTATTCTTTTCTTCATATTGTTGCACGACTCGGATTCAGCTTTGTTACTTTCGTCACAGCAACGAAACTGGTTTTCAATGGACGCAATTTTAGCCCACAGTTCTGAAATATCTTTGCTGTTCCGTTCACATGCAGAACACGAGTTTTTAACGTCGCCATATTCACCGCTGTTGGGATGGGGAATGGCATCGGTTACTTCTTCGGTGATAGTGTTGTTGTTTACAAGACCGCCATCTTGTCTGTCTTCGGCGGCCACGTGGTCAGCTATTTCATCACGATTTTCTCTGAAATAATTTTTGGTGATTGATTTCTTTATGACTTCCTGCTTTGCTCCTTTAACGGCCAAGGTTTTGGTACCAGGATAGAAGCATAAGCTTACCACGTCAGCTCTGTACACATGGAAGCCTCCATTGTTTGGTGTGTATGACCAGCTACCGCTCATTTTCAGTTCGTGTTCGACGAATGATTTAATGTGTTCCAGATCTCCTAGCCATTTTATTTTTGTACTGTGACCTTCCTTCTCGATCAAAATCGGGTAACGGAGGCGTTCTATTCCTTCGTCAGCTTCGTTAACAGAATTATCGCTTAGATTTGACACGAGCATTACGGAGGAGTTACAAGCCGCCATGATAGATAGAAAGATAGACAGACAGATAGATAGATAGATAGATAGATAGATAGATAGATAGATAGATAGATAGATAGATAGATAGATAGATAGATAGATAGATAGATAGACAGATAGTTAGGAAGGTAGATAGATAGATATAGATGTACACACACACACACACACACACAAATATATATATATATATATATATATATATATATACAACAAAATGTGACCGGAAAGCTACACAAGTGACTTGAATAAATAGAGCGCTCGATACCATTACAGGTAGAGCGAAAATGACACAAATAGAGACAAATGTTTAGCTGTCGCTACTCCGAGTTTTACGCGCTCTGGCGATCATCAGGCAACTGACAGATTGTTTAATTATTCACGCCATAAACACTACTGAAATATCATCTATGTTGTAGGTTTTGTCAGGTGAACACATTTGGTGAAAAGTTCTGAGCGTCTGTTTATTAAGTTTTTCCCCCGTCGTTTCATTATAGAAAGTTTTTCTTCCAGGCAGAGGTTGCATCTTCTGGAGTTTCTTTACCAGCGTGTAGAAGTTGCTGTGTTTTAAAGCACCGTTATAAACAGCAACTTCTACACGCAACTAACGTACAACCCTATACCAAACAACCCAAGACGAAACAGACAACGCAATACCATTTGGTACAACCCACCTTTTAATAAAAACGTCAGAACGAACATCGCACACGATTTCTTACAACTCATAGACAAACATTTCCCACCAGCTAACAGACCCAGGCACTCTACTCAACAGACACACGGTACGAGTAAGTTACAGCTGTACAGAAAACATGAAATCAGTCATTTCAAAACACAACAAGACGATACTTAGGAAACACTACAATCCATCCAGCACATCAAACACGAATAACGACCTAACCCAACCCTGCAACTGCCGTCAAGCCACCGAATGCCCAGTCAACGGAAAATGCCTAGAAAAAAGCGTTGTATACCAGGCCGTAGTGAAGAGCGCCGATAATCAAGAGAAACACATTTACTTCGGTGTCACTGCCAACACCTTTAAAGAAAGATTCCGGAACCATAAAAAATCATTTACCAACGTGAAGTATGCAAACGAGACGGAACTTTCTAAAGCCCGCCGCACACGAGAGGAAACAGCTTAGCAAATTGCCTTGCATGGCAGTTTGCTCAGCTGTTTCCACTCGTGTACGGCGAAGTTTTCGTGAGAATCTCACCTCGCAAGGCCGTGAGGAAAATATCTGTCATGTTTGATATCTTTTTGCTACGCGAGGCAGATTCCTCTCTGTGTGCGGTAGTCGCGTGAATCTGGCTGAGCCGAATTAATCAACTAGCCAATAAAATTGGGTTGCTTGCTCATGTGATTTCAACCTATGGAGTTCAAGATGGGGACGTTTTTGTGGACAAAATACGATCTCTCCTATTTGCAACATAATACATAGTCTGTTCTCAGACATAACTTCTAAAAGTACGACAAGAATTACATACCGTTATGACCCAGCCTTGTGGCAATTTCTTCAATTGCCACTTGCCTCCGGTCCCTGTTCTTGAAATCCGGCGATCTCACCGTCGTACAGAGGTTGTAATCCGGCCACTGCTCAACAAGCTTCTCCTCAAGCATGATTTCGTTCAGCAAACTACCGTCAAATGATAGGAAAGTGTGCCTGTCCTTGTCGCTGATAGACTTGAACCAAGCAATAGTTTCGTCGGAGTTACGCCATTGGTTTGTATTATAGATTTTTATCCGTCAATCTCTGAAGACCTGCTTGACAAAGCTATCTCCTGGGCTAAACGATTCACAACTATCTCGGACACTGACATAAGAGTAATCAAACACGCTAGAAAATCACTGCTTTTTAACAACGGCCAAGCGTGGACGAAAAGAAACAGCACGACATTCGATGTTACAATGGGCAGCTTTGACGGGGCTGAAATCTGCGAGCTTGTCGGACTTTTCATTTTGGATTCACTAAAAGCGCGCTTCGGAGACAATATTGGTCTATACCGTGATGACGGTTTGTGTGCCATCAAGACATCATCGGGGAGATTGGCCGACAGGGCAAGAAAAGACCTAATTAGCACCTTCGCTAATCACGGGCTAAAAATCACAGCACTAACTAACCAGAAAAAGGTCAACTACCTTGACATAACCTTCGACTTGACAAACGGAACGTACAAACCATACCGAAAACCAAATGACGAACCACTCTACATCAACCGATCCTCCAACCACCCGCCATCAATTCTACGACAACTACCTTCATCAATAAACAAACGAATTAATAAACTTTCGTGCAACGAAGCAACATTCAACGATGCCACCCCTTTATACAACGACGCTTTAAAACGTAGCAACTTCGTCAACACAGATTTAACGTACGAACCAAACCGCGATAACAACAACAGCTCAACCAGACCCACAAGACAACGAAACGTAATATGGTACAATCCACCCTTCAGCAAAAACGTTAGAACAAGCATAGGACGAGACTTCTTACAGCTTATCGACAAACACTTCCCACCCTCACACAAATTACACCAAATTTTCAACCGCCACACAGTACGAGTAAGCTACAGCTGCATGGACAACATGAAAACGCTTATACAGAAGCACAATAAACACATCCTAACACAAAACGTAAAACGAAACCAGACAATGATGAACAAACAAACCACGTGCAACTGCAAAAACCGAGACACATGCCCACTGGCTGGAAAGTGCTTGATGAAAAGCGTAGTCTACCGAGCTGATGTGACGGCGACCGACAACAAAGAGAAAAAGAGTTACATTGGAGTAACAGCTAATGAATTCAAACAACGATACAGAAACCACTTGAAATCTTTCCAACACACCAAATATGCAAATGACACTGAGCTGTCCAAGCATATCTGGAAGCTAAAGGAAAGCAACCGGATGTTCAACATTAGCTGGTCGATCGTCAAACAAATCGCGGCATATAAGACGGGATCTAAACGATGCAATTTGTGCCTCGAAGAAAAGCTCTTATTGACGAAAGGAAAACATAACAACTTATTAAACAGACGAACCGAACTTTTCTCAAGGTGTCGCCATGTAACGAAACACCTAATTAATTAACGTCACAACCCATGTAAATAAGAATAGTTGAACCGAATCTGTCAGTTGCCTGATGATCGCGTACCGCGTGAAACTCTGAGTAGCGACAGCATTTTACTGTAAAATAAATAATATATTACGCTCTACGTATGGTATTGAGCGCTCTTAAACCTTACGCCTTCTGTGTGACATTTGTGTTGCATACTCTTCTTGGTATATATATGTATATATATATATATAGGGTGTTCCAAAAAAATGTATACACACTTTGAATGATTATGAATAAAATGTTTATTAAGATATATCTAAGCGTTATAACCCAAGTTAAAGAAGACAAGTGTAGGATTTTTTGAGTTATCGTAGGTGTTCGAACTGATGACCGTTCTGGTCCAGGTGCTGCTGATAACGCGGACAGATGGAATTGCAAAAATTACGAATCATGATCATTTCATTTGGCATTAGGGTGCATTCTCTTTTAATTGGTGCTCTCAACTCATTGATTGTTGCAGGTTTTGTGCTATAAAGCTTATCTTTGACGTGGTGTAAGGTCTGGTGAATGGTCAAGGTGTAAGGTCAGAGGTGCAAGGTCTGGTGAACGTGGGGGAATTCAATGCTATCTCTTCGCCCAATCCATCTGTTCGGCAGATTTTTCTAAGATAGGCTCTCACATCACGATGGTAGTGGGGAAGTGCTCCATCTTGCTGGAAATAAAACTCCTCATCTCCAAATTGCTCACGAATGCGTGGCATTCGAAAGAAAGTTTGAGTGAGTTATAATCATTCAAAGTGTGTGTACATTTTTGGGGGACAGCCTGTATATATACATAATACTACCTGAAAGCCTCCACCACCATTTCGAACACATTTATAAAACTTTCATAAGAACGAACTTTATTAAAACATTATCTACGTTTCGGGGCAAGCCCCTTTATCAGATATCCATCTCCAACCGATCATAAAAACTTTACCGCATATAATCAGGGCCGCCGAGAGGGGGGCAGGGGGGCAACTTGCCCGGACCCCCTACTTGATAGGGGCCCCTAAAACGTTTGAGCTTTACGTTTTTGGCGTAACGAAGATAAGACAGTAACATAACGGATGGCAGTTGAGTTAGAGCAATAGTTACTGCCCTCAAAACGCAGGGAAACAAATTTTCAGAGCGTTGGAGCCCCAAAAAAGGGACAAGGGCCCCAAGGACGGGGGCTTATTACATATATGACCTCATCAAGGGCCCCAAATCAATATTTTGTTTCAGGTCCCACGAAATCTCTCGACGGCCCTGCATATAATTAAAGATACCACTGACTTTCTCTGTAAACTCGAGGAGGTGAATGATGTTCCAGAGAATTCTATTATTTGTACTATGGATGTTGTCGGCCTATATCCGCATATTCCTCGTGAAAGGTGTTTGAAATGTATGAAAGAGGTTATTGAAGAGTACATTAGGAATTCGGAAATAGATTGAAATTTTAATATTGGAGCAGATGATTTGGTAGATTTGGCTAAATTTATTAAGGAATAATTATTTTGAGTTTGAAGACAATATCTATAGACAATAGTTGGGAACGGCAATAGAGATCAAGTTTGCTCCCTCATTTGCCAATACCTTTATGCATAAGTTGGAGAGTAAATTGTTGAAAAAATATCACTTGAGTGCGGTGGCGCTTTCTAGATGATGAATTTTTGATTTGGTTGCATGGAGAGGAGGCCCTTAGGGAATTTTTGGCTTATGCAAATGCATATCATGAAAACATAAAATTTATGTGGGAATGGTCGGAGAAAGAGTTGCCATTTTTGGATGTTTTGCTTAAACGGAGGGACAGAAATCTAACCACAGATATATATTCGAAACCGACAGATACACATCAATATTTAGACCATAGCTCGTGTCATCCTAACCATGCAAAGAAGGGAATACCCTATGGTCAGGCGCTTAGACTTAGACGTATCTGTGATTCAGATGAGGTGTTTCAAGAAAGATCAAAGGAAATGAAAGGTCATTTTATTAAGAGGGGCTTCAAAAGAAATTTGATAGATCCCCAATTTGAAAAGGCAAAAAGAAAAGATAGAGATAGTCTTCTTCATCAGGGCATTCAATTTAAGGATAGAGTCGGTACCAAAATGATACCATTGGTTACGAATTTTCATCCGGCGTTGTCGGGAGTGGGAAATGTTGATTCGCTTTGGCCAATATTACAGGAGTCGGATGATAAGAGATGGATATTTGAAGAGAAACCCATGATTCCTTTTCGTAGAACTAAGAATCTTAAAGATGATTTAGTGAGAGCAAAACTAAAGGTGGAGAGTTTAGTTGACAAAGGGTATGAAAAAATGCGGTAAATCACGTTGTCATATATGTAAATATGTTAATGAGGGGTCAACATTTGAGGGAGATAAGGGTACATACTTCATCAACTTTCATTTTGACTGTGATTCGAAGGGGGTTGTTTATATTATAAAGTGTAAGAGATGTGAAAAGATTTATGTGGGAATTAAGGTGGCGTCTTTTCGAAAGTGATTCAACAATCATAGGAGTAGTCTTAACAGACTTGGTAAAGGACAGAGGAGTATAGCGGGTGAGCATTTATATGAGCATTTTTTTGAGGGAGGCATTGGGGGATTGGATGATTTAAGCGCAAAAATTATTGATAAGACGGATATAAGGGATCCAACAAAGAGAGAAAGTTTTTGGGCATATAAATTAAATTCGTTTACTCTCAGGGGTTGAATGTTAGAGATTTTTTGTAATTTTTTCAATTTTTAATGAAACTGGTAGACATAAATAGGACTTGACAATTTGTGAACTGGAATCTTGATAAAGGGGCTTGCCCCGTAACGTAGATGTTTTAATAAAGTTCGTTCTAATGAAAGTTATATATATGGAGAGACATAATGACAGAAATAGAACACAAAGTATTTAAAACAACTTTACTAACGTTTCGTTGCGGACGTGCAACATCTTCAGAGTGACTAATTACAAATGTAACTAAAACCTATATATCTATTTACACGTGATGATAAGTTACATGAGAGCTAAAGAATGGGATAAAAGTGGCAAGATGTAGGGTGACAAGATGTAAGGTGACAGGAAATGGAGATGAAATGAAACGAAGTGAAAAGAGGACCGCGTAGAACTAAAATAAAGAAAGGGGTATGGATGAGATGTTTTCGTTTAGAGAGGGTCTAAATATTATTTATTAAATATTATTTAGATCCTCTCTCAACGAAAACATCTCATCCATACCCCTTTCTTTATTTTAGTTCTACGCGGTCCTCTTTTCACTTCATTTCATTTCATTTCCATTTCCTGTCACCCTACATCTTGTCACTTTTATCCCATTTTTTAGCTCTCATGTAACTTATCATCACGTGTAAATAGATGTATAGGTTTTAGTCACATTTGTAATTAGTCACTCTGAAGATGTTGCACGTCCGCAACGAAACGCTAGTAAAGTTGTTTTAAATACTTTGTGTTCTATTTCTGTCATTATGCCTCTCCACATAAAAATCATGAGCTGGGCTCTCATTTTTATATTACGTCTACGTTTTCCGCCCGGAAAATCAATAGCCACGATTTTAACTGACCGATATGACAAAGTTATATATACTTACATATATATATATATATATATATATATACATACATATATAGTTAGCACCAGAAGTTAGCACCTGAAGAGCTTTGATAAAAGCGAAAATGTTTGCGCGAAATGAGTGGTTAACTTATTTATAGTCTCCATCGTTACCACAATATACACTTTCTTCTATAATTCTACTTGTGTTAGACAATCAAAACCTTCTCTCTATCTTTCTCTTTTTCTCTCTCTCCCTCCCTCTCCCTCTCCCTCCCTCTCCCTCTCCCTCTCTTTCTCTTCCAGTTGTGCACTCTGGTTTGTAATCCACGCTAAAACTTAAAATGAAGAAGTTTCGGTTCCAACATTCCTTGAAAAATATTGCTCTACCATCGCAAAACGCATAAAGGAAAAAAAATCGTCGAAAAGACAGAAGATGTAATCAGCCGCATGAGATGGAAGGCACACTTTTTTCTATCCGGAAATTCATATGGAAATGCAAGCAACGCATTCGGACTTAAATCGGGGAAAACACCGCCAACAATGAGCGAAATCAAGCCTTTTGAAAACGACCTTTTCAACTTAATCGAGAAGCTGCAGTTTAGAACCATCAATGACCAATTCCAGTCCTCACTGGCCAATGACCTGAAAAGATTTAATTCATCACCCAACGTGTTAATACTTGCCAACAAAACCAGAAACATTTATGAAACAACCGCGGAAACATACAACAAACTGCTAGCTGACAATGTGACTAAATTATACAAGATAGGAAACGAAAGTACAATCGATATCAACAGCGAATTGAAAACCATTGCAACCGACCTGTCCATCAGCGACCGAATCGAATCAATGACAAAGCGCGAAGCATTCATTTCACTGAAGGATAATGAAGAAAACTTTCAAAACCACCCAACATGCTGGCTAATGAACCCTGCAAAATGTGAATTAGGTAAAATCAGCAAAATCATTCTAGATCAAATCAAAACCACAATCAGATCAACAATCAATGTGAACCAATGGAGAAGCTCCCACTCAGTCATTAACTGGTTCAAGAGCATCGATGAGAAAAAAAGACATATTCCTAACGTTTGACATCATCGATTTTTACCCGTCAATTTCCGAAAATCTACTAGATGAAGAAATTGCCTGGGCAAAATAACTTACGTCAATTCCTGACCAGCACATCACTATTATAAAACATGCACGCAAGTCAGTTCTATTCAACGGAGATAAAACATGGGAAAAAAACTCCACCAACAACACATTCAACGTAACTATGGGAAGTTACGACGGCGCTGAGGTCTGCGAGCTCTAAGGCTTATTTATTTTGCACAAACTCGGAAAAAGATTTGGAAAACAAAACGCAGGGTTATACAGAGACCACGGGCTGATATTGCTAAAGAATCACAGCGCAAGGCTAGCCGACAACGTAAGAAGGGACTTACAAAAAGTCTTCAAACAACTTGGCTTAAAAATCACCACGGCAGCTAACCAACAAATTGTGAATTTTTTGGACATAACACTTAATTTACTCGATGACAGCTACCACCCCTACCGCAAACCGAACGACAAGCCGCAGTTCATTAGCAGGTATTCCAACCAACCGCCAAACATTATAAAGCAGCTCCCGCAAGCAATTAACAAACGAATTTCACTTCTATCATCCAACCAAACACCTTTTGCAACAGCATCACCGTTGTATGAAGTCGCCTTGACGAGAAGCCATTTCAACACCAAACTTTTTTACCTCCCTGACACGCGGACCCAACCGACCTCATCACAGCGCAGGAAACAACGAAACATTACCTGGTACAATCTTCCCTACAGTAAAAACGTTAGAACTAATATCGGACACGAATTTCTTAAACTAATTGACAAACACTTCCCACATACGAATCAACTCCACAACCTTCTTCAACCGTAACACTATAAAAGTTAGTTATAGTCGCATGGAAAATATCAGAAGTGCTATCACCAAACATAACTTCCAGATCCTCACGAAAGCAAAGCCACGTACTGACAAACCCTGCAATTGCCGAACGAAAGACGCGTGTCCGCTGAAGGGAAAAGGCCAAGCAAACGACATTGTATACTAAGCCACTATAACATCAAACGACAACAAAGACACAAGACACTACATTGGAATGACTTCAAACACGTTCAAGGAACGCGACCGCAACCACACAAAATCCCTCAACGGCGTGAGGTACGCCAACGATACCAAACTATCAAAACACATCTGGCAATTAAGAACAAAGCGACAAAATTTCGCTATAAATTGGTCTATACTATAAATTGAATATTTGCAGTCGCTGTAGTTGCTCATTAGAGTTCGTACCTACAGCCACTTCAAGATGATCATTCCGATTTAACATCCCACCAGTGATTCGTTGAACGGTGTTAGACTCGTCGTGAATATCTACCTGCATGGCATTAGGTTTACTTTTACTCGTCATGCCGTAACGTTAGCGATTATGCTGAACCGGATAAAAATAAAATCGACTAACTCGCTGTGAAGACAAGGACGCAGTGAACTCGCGCAGACGCAATGCATTCTCATGTGAGCTTGCAGTGCGGGTGACAAGGTGGAATTGCTGCGATTTGCATGAAGTAGAATTTAATAAAATTTAACGCAGCATAACTTTACTTTAAGCATATTGGTTTGTTTTGGGAAAGCATGTAAAAGTGATGGCTTAGTTTGAGAAAAATAGTTTGAAATTACAAGTACAGGAATGTTAACAAGCAAATATCTATTGTATTTTATTTCACATAATTGTGGTATTGTGCGGTTTTGTCAGGCAGTGGAATTACCATGACACAACTAAACCGCTCAAAGATTTAGCTCAGTTTTAAATTTTTATATTCAGACAGTTAAAAATGAATGGTGTCCGAAAGTAGGAACAGATTAGTTCTTCCAAAAATGTAATTAAGACAACAAATTACCAAGGTTAAACTATAACCTCAGCTTCTGGCCCAGTCATTGGCGCAGTTGGTAGAGATTTGGGTAAGGTTGTGTCATTGGTCCCTCAAAGCCTGACCATGTTTACACGTAAGAAGAAAATTCTTTAATTCTGGTATCTTATTTACAAGAAAATATCTTACTTGACTACCCTTTTTGAGACGATAATGCCGAACAAAAAAGTAAACTTTGAGTCTGTTTTAGCATTGTAAAAGTACGTCATATTTAAAACATTCAGCTGAGATTAAGTAAATGTTATATACCGTGACCGAGGTGTTTAAGCGATATGTAAACCTGAGGGCGAAGTTTGTAAAGTATTGAAAGAACTATTTAACTAGCCGGACAAATGTACAGAAATGGCGAAATTTCGGTAGAAAGTTCATGAATATCTTTATGAGGCTTATAAGTTAGTCATAAACTTCTCGAGAACAAAAGGAACTGAGCCAACGATGTTATAAGTTAAATTAATTCCACCGGGATACTAATGTTTATTACTCAAGACAGAAGGTCCCGAAAAAATACCCAGTTCAGTGGGGTTTTCCCATGAGGGAAAATACTTTCTAGGGCTTTGGGTATAAAAGTTTTGGCCCGGCGCTAGCATGTGTTAGTTTCACAATCTTAAAGCAAATACACTGGTAATTTTTGTCAGTGAAACTGTGGATGTGTAACCTGAACCCACTTCACTTGCAAACCTTCCGAAGTTCCTTTCATAACACACATTTGTTTCCCAATAGCAATTCGTTTAGCCCTCACATCAGGTCCAGTTTTTGAACAATAAAGCTAGTAATTACCGTATAAGTTGGTCAAAATACAGTCCAAGGCATCTTAATCCGGCGTAATATAATAATCTTCTACTGTGGAAGAAAACATTGGGAAAATTTGTTTACAAAATATCTACATTCAAATTGCTAGATTCACGAAAGCCATTTCCCTTGGATAAGGAGTGTTACAACCCCACCACGATGCATTGCGGTTTTCATTAAAAGGGAAAAGGTCCATTGTCCCAAATTTTATCCTTCAATACGACAATTATCCTAAGTACACCACAACTAATGTAAAGGAGCATTTGAAAGAAAAGAAAGTCGTGGCGAAAGGCAGCTAACGGA
This sequence comes from Heliopora coerulea, assembly GCA_030142905.1. Taxonomy (NCBI): domain Eukaryota; kingdom Metazoa; phylum Cnidaria; class Anthozoa; order Scleralcyonacea; family Helioporidae; genus Heliopora; species Heliopora coerulea. Next base: position 572,508 of record JASJOG010000172.1, on the reverse strand, counting down.
GTGGCCATCTGGAGCCTGAACATAAACATTAGCGAGTCTATCTGCGACATTTTTGAAAAAGAAATTACAAAAACATCCAAGATCTGTGGGATATCATTTGTGATGCACCACAAAACCATTTCGCCGCAGTGAGGTAAATCATTCAATAAGAGAGCAGTAAAACTGAAATCTCACCAGATGTCTGTAAAGACATCTGTGTAAAACTCCGAGTAACAACAAACAATTCTAAGTTTACTATTGGTATACATAAGTTTTTCACTGATGCAGTGCAAATAGCTAAAACTTTCTTGACAAAGGATAGGCCAATGAAGTATTCTTTGCAATAATTTTTATGTTTTCTTAACGTTAATGGCACAACGGCAAATCGAAGCCAGCATCCTTCTTATGGAATCTACCATTTCTATACTAATATATACGTTATATATGCTATCGCAGAAAGGAGATTCCCTGGATGGAGCTCTCTCCGCTACGTCTGGATAATTACCCTTGCATCTTAGTTCGCCGCGAACGTGAGGGGATCATTTTGAACATCAGCAAATAAAAAGTATCATAATGAATTAAAACGCCAGACAATTTTGCTCGTCAAGCTTAAACGTTTCAGACAGGTAAGGGTTAAAAACTATCTCCCTAACAATTTCCGGTCCATACCCGACTTTTTAATTTTACTTTGGCTAACGCCAGATTATTTCACTTGTCAAGGGAGGTCGTCTGGCGTTAGCCGGAATAAAATTAAAAAGGCGGCTAAGGACCAGAGAGGGTTAATAACATTTAATATCCACTTACTTGCTGCAATATTTTTGGTTTCTACAGGCACAGAATTTTAGGTCTTTCTGCTTAACTATCTTTTTGCAAGCTCTGTTGCCGCAACCAAGAGGGATTCGTGCATTTCCAAACAACTGGTAGAAAGTAGACATTGTATCTTTCAATTGAATATCAACAGGATCTAAAAAAGGCAGTCTCTTTTCTTCAGCATCTCGGCCTTGTTCGTAATACTCTTTGAACTCCTTCTTGTTGATTTCAGAAAAAGCAAGAAACGCAAATTAATAATAAACACTCGGGTATGTTTTGTAGCATGGTGGAGCCTCTTTCAGAAACTCCTTCAAAACGCGAACAGCTGTGCTTGAGGGAGTTTTCAAAAGCATCAGCTGCTTGTTCAGTAGCTTCATTGATGGTGTATAGTGATCCCAAATGGTAATAAAGAACATGAAGCCAGCTGCCGGAGTTCTTACCAAATTCAAACGGATCCTCTGAAGGGAGACTGTTAGGTTCAGCCTTTTGGATTAAGTGAATTAAATTTTTACACCCATCGGTTTTCTGGCGTCAGCTTTGGCACTTTTAACAGATATTTTTCTTTCAAAACACTCCAAGGCAAAAGATAAAACAAGGCCCTCAAAAAAACACGGATTCTTTTTCAGATTTTCCTCGCAAAGACGAAAAATATGACGTAACAGTAAACTTATACCTGGGAATGCTTGAAGTATAGAATTCTCGGTCAAGTAGCCTTGAGCTATGAGAGAAATTCCTCTTCCGTCTGTAAACTTACTATTGCGTAGAATCTGAAGGCCTTCATTCACCAAACGGTACGCCTGAAGATAAATTCTTGCTTTTGGGGACCAATGAAACTTACTAAGCATTTCTTCTGTAAAGGCGACAGGTTGAGTGATTGCAAATGTTTGACGTCAGCACTCTGGTTCAATTTCTCATTCTCAACCTCTAATAATTGACGCAAAGTTTCCTCGCTTACCTCCGAAGCATTGTGTTGGATGTCATCACTCTGTTTGCATAATTGTTGAAGGAGCTGGAAAAAAAAGTAATTAGTTTTGACTCAAATGTACGATGTCTCGGAACCTCAATATGAAACACGTATCATATGAGTTAAAAAATCAACATTACTGTTTGACGATAAACAATAAAACAAAATCTACCACATATATATCACATGTTAAAATGCAATCCCTAGTTTAGGAAAATCTAAACGTTTGCGTAAAGTTCAAATCGCTAAGCTAATATAGGTTTACCCTTTTAAATTCTTTTTAACTTACACAATCCTTCCTATCATGATATATAAAACAGGCAGGATGTTTCTCGTTTCTTAAGTTAAAAGGAAATAACGTAATCTTAAATGACAATCATATTTAGATAGCCACACACATCACCTTAGCAATTATTTACAGCTGATGCATAAACTGTATTTAATAAAACTTGTATATAAAGTGAAAATGGAGAAACGAGATGAAAAGTGCAATGTTATGAAGAATGTAAATGACCAGCATAAAGTTTTTGATAGACCCATAATAACGGAGACATTAATAAAGAAGAAATTTCAACTTGACTGACGTTTCGTCGCTAATCTTGCGATACCTTCTGAGTAAGGATCATTTACAATGTATCTCGACTTACATGCTAACTATTAAAGGTAAGAGGAAATGATCTGGTGCAAAAGAAAGATCAATGCATTAATTAAGTTTGATAACCTAATAAAGCTTGATAATCTAATGATAAAGTAAGTTGTGAGCTGAATGAAAGGATAGAGTAGGAATATATAGCTAACAAAATTTATAATATTAGAAGAACATTAAAGGAATAGATGAAATTTTAGCATCGGGCGAAGGATTAAACTTGCTTATTAGGGGAATTTCTCTGAGGGAAAGTTCAAAATTGAAGAGGAGATGCTAAGAATTAAGAAATCATTATTGGAAATGAACTGGTCAGTTTGTGGCGTGCTAGAACACTAGATCTAGAGGTGTAAGTAAGGGTTTTTCCAGTGTACCCGCCAAAACTCTCATGTGTTCCGAGACACGCATATGTAAATGGCGAAAGGATTGACCAATATGCAGTAACTGCCACCATCGACACTTGAATTTATAAACTGCGCGTAAGAGAAGAACAAAAGAGATTTGATCTTTAAAATGCAAAAAAACTTGACAGACGTTGAATAGGTTTTAATGCAACCCGAAATTGAATTTGAAGAAAGGCGAAAGCCAAGAGTCTAAAAACTTGTAGGCGAATCTGATAGGAATGTCGTCTTGCAAAAGAAAGAGGAAAAAATATGTGTTTTGGAGACCGACGATGTTTTGGAAGGTAGGCAAAAAAAAAATTGTCCAGAAAATTCCCAAAAGAAGAATCATATAATTGGGTATGATAACTATTTTGGGCCGTAATTCTTTTAAAGTTACCTAGGTCTTTATGAAAAAATAGAATACGACGAGCAGAGGTTGAAGTATCGGAAAAGTTAAATTTAGAACAAAAAATGTCTTGTGGCAAAGAGGGATAAAACTTTCGAAATTAGTAACAAGTCCGATAAAACTCGGTTTGCAATAGACGGAGGTAGAAAATTAACTACGAGAAAGTTGGATTTGGAAGAGTGAAAAAGGGCAGGATGTTATTGTTTTCAAGTTGGGAGTGAAATGGTTATTTGCGTATTTGATGTTGAGACAACTGAGGAAGCGCAAAATATGGTAGGGAGATCGAAATACAATGAAGGAGTCGCCTAAATAACGTCGATAATGAAGGGGTTTTAACTAAGAAAGACAATCATTGAATCAGTTGGTTTCATGAAAAGAAATAAAATACTTTAACCAAAACTGGAGCTCGAGGGGTTCCCATATAGCTACACTATCGAGTTGTTTGTAAACATTTTCGTTAAAAATGAAATGACAATGTTTGACTGTTAAGTTCAGGAGTTTTTTAAATTGTTTTCGATTAAAATTTCATAAAGTTATCTACAACCACTCAAATTAAAACCTGACTGAACAAGAAACAAGTACAGTGGCCAAAGGACTAAGCTTTTCAATTCCACCAAAGACTTTGAACTGCTGTGATTTTTTGATCCCCTTCGAACATAAGCATAGACAGATACAACAAGAAACAATTTATTCGAATTCTGGCCATGACAAAGATTCCACCGGAATAAAATCAAAAGAAACCTTTTGTGGTTTTCGTAACTATGCATCACCTAAATTTATTTTCTGCAACGAAAGTTCACCTTTCTGCTTGTTTTAAGTTGTTTCCAACAACGCGAACGAGCTAAGTGGAAGTACCGATTCCGAAGGACGATAGGTTTGTTAAGAAATTTGGACGAAATTGGGCATCTGACGGATTATGGCTTCTAGACGCTGTTACTGGAGACCTTAGCTTTTCAATGATGTATTCGGTTGGTTCACTGACCTTGCACTGTGTCTGTCGTGTATGACTTTACTCGGACAACTCGTATATTCCACACAGTTGAATGAGAATAAAAGACAGCGAAGGAATTCCTTTTTTGACTCATACGCGCCCATTGCGAATTCGCACGGACCTACTTGACAACAATTTGCTTGATTGTTAATTACTAAATTGTCTTACATTTCACCGATAGAGTGACCAAAAACATCAAGAACGTTACTTTCTTTATTCATTGTTATGAATTTGCTAACTATATACAAAACAGTGAAGTTTGCAAACGTTAAAAGAACCTCATACCGGACCCAGCCGGGGCCATCGGCGGAACTCAACCAAAGCGAACATCACTTTGGCATTACTATACATCTTTCCTTTTTGGTCAAAACTGCAAGGTTAAACAGTTTCCTTTATTTCTGGTCAATTTTTTCATATCGTATCACCTAGATCTAAAACTTAACTGTTAAAAACAATCAAGTTTTGTTTCTTTTTTGATAACTTAAAGATAAATTTGGCTTGCCAAACATGCATGGCATAGTCATGCCATATTTATCTAGCCTATACAGCTTTGAAATATATGATATAAGTGCTGAATAAACAGTTATTAAACATGACTGTGTAAGTCAATAGTGGGTGAACAGAAACCATTGACATTTTATTACCTTTACCCAGCTGTATATGACTACCTCAGTGAAAAGACCCTTCATAGCTTTTCCTTCAACATAAATGAAAAGTACTGTAACTGACACCTAAAATCTTTATCAAAAAGCATTTATAGTAAAAGATTCTTTAAGGAACATATCTTAATTCTATTCCCATGCTATTGATCGGTACATAATTCACATTTAGCTACAGAACTGTATTTTATCAGTGGATGTAGCTGATTTATCCCAAAAGTTTAGATGCACTCACTCACTTGTTGCACTTCCGTTTGAGCCTTACTATAATCAATCCAAGCATAAAAATGTATCCTTGCTACACAGACAGTATTTTACCTAGTCATTGCACACCCACTACAGTTTCACCTCACTAAGAACCTGAACACCATAATATATTATATGCTTCTTACCCAAAGCAAAGGGTACATGGCAATAGCAGTTTTATTAACAGGCAAAATACAGTTTATGGGCAACAAACAAGGGTGTCTTATCTAAAAAAACAACAACAAATAAATAAAGGACATGTGAAAACAATCAAAAGATAAACTCAACCACTTTACAAGAGTAATGTTGTTCCAAATGTTTTTTGGTTTTTTAGTTTTCTCATGACAACTAAATATCTTTTTTCCCCAAAATAACTTTAATTTTCTGAGAAATTTAGCAATTTATTGAGCCTATTTGAGGAACAACAGTTAACAGGAATAACATGTTCAGTCACCATTACAGTTATCTTACCAAATTGTTATGTTTGACAATACCTCATCAACTGCAATAGTGACTGAACATGCATGCTGCTTTGAGTAAGATGTGCTTTGAAATAAAGAAAAACTAAACCATACCACAAAATTAATCTAAACTTTCATACATAGTTGAATCACCATGCACCAAAGTACAGTAACAGCCTCAAATAGGCTCAACAAATTTCTAATGGCTTCTGTGTAATGCAACTTTCTCAGGGAAATAAAGTTATTTTTGGGAAAAAAGCCATTTAGTTGTCATGAAAAAACTAAAACACAAAACAACATTGGAACAACATTACTCTTGTAAAGTGGTTGAGTTTATCTTTTAATTGTTTGCACATCTTCTTTATTTATTTGTTGTTGTTTTTTTAGATAAAATACCCTTGTTTGTTTCCCCAAAACTGTATTTTGCCAGTTAATAAAAATGCTATTCCCATGTATCCGTTGCTTTGGGTAAGAAGCATATAATATATTATGGTGTCGAGGTTCTTAGTAAGGCGAAACTGCTGTGGGTCTGCAATAACTAGGTGAACTACATGGTAAAAGCAACTGACCAGGGGGGCGGGGCTAATGAGTATAATTGCTATTGTGTGTGAAGGGAACTTGATATTCGAACTTCTAAATTTGTGTTAAAAAAACAATATATATTTGATATTAAACTATTTAACTTTTGGTAGAAGCATAGTCAACGATTCACCATGATGGCAAAATACGCAGCGCCACCTGAATTTGACGACAACATCAGCTGGATTGACTACAAGGAGATCAAAATTTGCCAAGGTTTAACGGATTTACCAGCAAAGAAACAAGGACCCAGTTTGTATCTATCACTGAAAGGGAAAGCAAGAGAAATAGCGCTAGAAATAGATATTGATGAGATCAAGAAAGAAACGGGATTTCAGAAGATTTTGGAGCGACTAGACAAACTCTATTTACAGGATACTAACCAAAGTGCGTACTTAGCATATCAGAAATTCGAGATGTTCAAGCGACCAGACAACATGCCAATGAAGGAATACTTGATAAAATCTAAGCAATTGTATACCAAGATCAAAGATCACCAGATGATACTTCCCGATGGTGTACTAGCGTACCAAGTCTTAAACTCAGTGAATCTCAATCAAGAGGAGATGAAATTATGTGGAGCGACAATTACCGAATTGAAGTATGATACGATGGTGAAACAATTAATCAAGATCTATGGTGATACGGCATCACCAAGTGTCAGTAATGCCGGAGAAGTTAAAGAAGAATCAGTGTTTTATGGCAATGTATCGAATCAGGGAAAAGGAAATTACAGAGGAGCGTCAAGAAGTAATACATTCCAAGTAAGAGGAAATGGCAACAACAATGGACGATCGCAAAGAAGTACTCTGACAGTGAACAATCAAAACAAAGATGCAGACACGTCAAATGCACGAAGAAGATTAAACCCTCTTTATTCGGAAGGAAATGTTTCAAGTTGTAATATCTGTGATAGAAAATTTCACTGCGCGCGTAAATGTCCTGATGCCTATGAGAACCAAAGTCAAGATTCACGAGGAAGGACAGAAACGATCAGTTTGTTCCAATCACTTAACCACTACTCAAATGACATGCGAGTGTTCGTTGGAGAAACTTTAAGTTGTACAGTTCTAGATTCGGGGTGTACACAAACTGTATGTGGTAGGAAGTGGCTAGAATGTTACAGAGATAGCCTATCCAACGAAGATATAGTGGAAGAAAAACCATCAACTGTAGCATTCAAATTTGGAAGTGGTAAACCAGTTATGTCAACAAAGAAAGTAGTAATTCCAGCTGTTATCGGGTCCAAAGAAGTTAATCTTGAAACAGACGTGATTGATATTGACACACCTCTGTTAATGTCAAAATCAGCCATGAAGAAAGCTGAAACTGTCTTGAACTTTAATGAAGATTGTGTCACCATGTTTGGTGAGCGACAGCCACTGCTGAAGACTTCATCTGGACATTATGCCATTTCGATCACAACGTCTCGGAAAGTTGCAGATTCTGAAGCAAATCAAAAGGTCAAACTCCACCGACAATTTTGCCATTGTAGCTCTCATAGACTCAAACAGTTGATGAAAACGTCTGGGCTGTGGAAAGTTGACTCAGAAATCATCAACATTGTAGATGAAGTGTCTAACGAATGTGATATCTGCAAGGTATACAAGAAAAGACCCCTCCGTCCAACTGGAGGATTACCCCTAGCTTCAGAGTTCAATCACACAGTGGCAATGGATCTCATCACAATTCAACAAGGAGTGTGGATTCTACACATGATTAATGTATTTTCGAGATACTCTGTTGCATGTGTCAGAAGATCAAAGAAGCCATCCTCTATAATTGATGCCATACTCAAAACCTGGATCAGTTACTTCGGTCAACCACAGAGATTTCTAGCTGATAATGGGGACTAATTTGCCAATGATGAATACAGAGAGATGTGTGAAGCATTTAATGTTGAAGTGGCAAAAACAGCAGCAGAAAGCCCTTGGTCAAATGGACTGTGTGAAAGACATAATGGTGTCATCAAGCAGTCTGAAGAAAGTTATGGAAGATACAAACTGTTTGTTAGAAACAGCTATATCATGGGCAATCAGCGCAAAGAATACACTGCATGGACATAATGGTTATATTCCGAATATGATTGTGTTTGGAAGGAATCCGAATATGCCAAGTGTTCTGAATGATAAGTTGCCAGCTTTAGAGGAGAATGTGTGGAGCATGACAGTTGAGAGCAACTTAGCTGCAATGAGACCAGCAAGAGAGGCCTTCATTCAAAGTGAATCTTCAGAGAAGATAAAACGGGCATTAAGAAGTAATGTTCGAAGCTGTAATCATGCAAAATTCGACAATGGTGACAGAGTATTCTACAAACGCAATGACAGCGACAAATGGAGAGGACCAGGATCAGTGATTAGACAGGAGTACAAACAAGTTCTGGTAAAGTATGGGAGTGAGTATGTGAGAGTATATACCAGTCGTTTGATTCATACTAACAATGTGAACCTTAAACCAGTGATGCACAAGCAGTATGAGGGGGACAGTCAATCAGATATTGCAGTCATGTCAAAAAAAGACAACTTTTATGACCAAATCTATGATGCAAATCTCAAAAAACAAGAACTAACACTGAAGAAAAACTACCTGATAGAGAAGATAGCCATCAAAATGAAGCAACAGATGAAGACAAAGAAACTGCTGCTGCAATACTAATGGAAGAGATGAGCAGTAACAGCAAGAATGACACAAAGACAACTAACAAACAACCCTCCTTGCCCAAATTAAAATCAAAAATAATTTATCGGCTGAAGGATCAAGACCAGTGGAAAGAAGGAACAGTTCATAGTCATGCTGGTAAAGCTAAAGGTAAATATCAATATTGCCTGAATATAGAAGATAGAAAGGGAGAAGTCGAACGGTTTGATTACTTCAAAGATATTGCTGAATGGGAACCACAATGTGAAGAAATACTATTAACTAATAACTTGACAAATGAGTCTGTACAAATAGGAAAACAGAAGGAACTTGAAAGCTGGAAATCAAACAATGTTTACAAGGAAGTTGATGATGAAGGGCAGCCACGTATCTCATGCAGATGGGTAATTACTTCGAAAGCTGTGAATGAAATAAGCATTGCAAAAGCACGTCTAGTTGCCAGAGGATTTGAAGATTCTGAAGTCAAAGGCAGACAGACAGACTCTCCAACCTGTTCCAGAGAATCCATTCGTATAGTACTGGCAATAATTGCTTCCAAGGAATGGAAAAGCAGAACGCTTGATGAAAAGACATCATTTCTACAAGGGAAACAACTAGATAGAGATGTCTACATAAAGCCACCAAGAGAAGCTGAAACAACCAGTCTATGGAAGCTAAGGAAATGTGTTTATGGGTTAAATGAAGCATCAGAGCCCAGCTCAGAATTCTAAAGTGTATTGCCATAATGAAATAGGCAAGTCAAAAAGTTTTATACATGTTTCTTGCAGCTTTGAAGGAACAGCAAGTCCAGTTTAGCTTTGCCCAATTTGAGATCAAGGCGCTGAAAGCTTCGGAACGCGAGCAGCGATCCTTTATCATATCGATCGGTAATAATCTTGACTATTGATTTTCCGGGCGGAAAGCGTAATCGTAATAAAAAGATCAGAGCCCAGCTCAGAATTCTAAAGTGTATCGCCATAATGAAATAGGCAAGTCAAAAAGTTTTATAACATGTTTCTTGCAGCTTTGAAGGAACAGCAAGTCCAGTTTAGCTTTGCCCAATTTGAGATCAAGGCGCTGAAAGCTTCGGAACGCGAACTGCGATCCTTCAAAGCTGCAAGAAACATGTTATAAAACTTTTTGACTTGCCTATTTCATTATGGCGATACACTTTAGAATTCTGAGCTGGGCTCTGATCTTTTTATTACGATTACGCTTTCCGCCCGGAAAATCAATAGCCAAGGTTAAATGAAGCATCACGGTATTGGTACAACCGTGTTAGAGAAGACCTAACCAAGATTGGATTGGAGAAGTCCAAATATGATGAGCTCTGTTCTACTGGAGACAACAAGGAAAATGTAAAGGAGTTCTTGCCATCCATGTCAATGATTTTCTTTATGATGGGTCTGCCAAGTTTGAAGAACTCATAGAGAAGATTGAAACAGTCTTCACGGTGGGTTCACAAGAAACAGAACCTATGAAATACCTTGGGATGGATATTGAAGAATCAAATGGTGAAATCAGCTTCAGCCAAGATTCCTACATTGATAGTTCCGAAGAGATAAAAATTGAAAACAACAAAGACAAATCTCGTATCCTAAACGCTGAGGAACAGTCATTATTCAGAACAATCTGTGGACAGCTAAACTGGATCTCCACCCAATCAAGACCAGACATCTCATTTGATATGTGTCAGCTAAACACAACGTTAAACTCGGCAACAGTTCAAGATGATCTAACAGCCAACAAAGTATTAAGAAAGGTAAAGCAAACCAGATTGGCACTTAAATATGGAAAGATGGTTCAGCCATTAAAGCTGGTAGCATACTGTGATGCATCATTTGGAAATCTCAAAAATGGATCCTCCCAAGGAAGAATGATAATCTTCCTTGTGGATTGCAAAGGAAGAGCATCACTAATCAGTTGGGCATCCAAGAAGCTAAGAAGAGTTTGCAGAAGTACTGTTGCAGCAGAAACAATATCCCTACTGGATGCGGCTGATGCATGTATCTGGCTGTCACACATAGTTAATGAGCTGACAGATGAGAAGCTGAAAACGACAGAAATATACACTGACAACATGTGATTGACAGAAGCAGTTCACTCGACCAAAGAAGTTGAAGAGAAGCGTTTAAGAATTGACATTGCAGCTGTAAGAGAAAGTATTGAACGCAAGGAGATTACAGTTCAATGGATTGACAACAAGATGCAACTTGCTGATGTATGCACCAAGCAACGAGCCAGCAGTCAAGTGCTAATAGATGTGATCAAATGTGGGCAAATCTAGAGATTGGTACTGATTATGCTGAATGGTGCATCCTTACCTTTACAGTTAAAAAAAAAAGAAAAAAGAGACACATAGGAGATTGTTAGAAGCAACTGACCAATACCGGAAGAGGCGGGAAAGCCCCTTTGAAGGGGGGGGGGGGACTAATAAGTATAGTTGTTATTGTGTGTGAAGAGAACTTGATATTCGAGCTTCTAAATTTGTGTTAAAAACAATATATATTTGATATTAAACTATTTAACAATACTGTCTGTGTAGCAAGGATACATTTTTAGGCTTGGGTTGATTATAGTAAGTAGTGATTATTTACAGTAAGGCTCAAACAGAAGTGGAACAAGTGGGTGAGTGCATCTAAACTTTTGGGATAAAGCAACTACATGCACTGATAAAATACAGTTGTTCCATCATAAACAGTTCTGTAGCTAAATGTGAACTATGTACCGATCAATAGCATGGGAAGAGAATTAAGGTACGTTTCTTAAAGAATCTGTTACTTTAAATGCTTTTTGATAAAGATTTTAGGTGTCAGTTACAATAGTTTTCATTTATGTTGAAGGAAAAACTATAAAGGGTCTTTTCACTGAGGTAGTCTTACACAGCTGGGTAAAGGCAATAAAATGCCAATGGTTTCTGTTTACCCACTATTGACTTACACAGTCATGTTTAATAACTGTTTATTCAGCACTTATATATTTCAAAGCTGTATAGGCTAGATAAATATGGCCTGACTATGCAATGCTTGTTTGGCAAGCCAAATTTATCTTTAAGTTATCAAAAAAAAAACAAAACAAAACTTGAATGTCTTTAACAGTTAATTTTTAGGCCTAGCTAATACAATATGGAAAAAATTCACCAGGAATAAGGAGCAATTTTGACCAAAAAGGGAAGGTGTATAGTAATGCCAAAGTGATGTTCGCTTTGGTTGAGTTCCGCCGATGGCCCCGGCTGGGTCGGGCATGAGGTTCTTTTAACCTTTGCAAACTTCACTGTTTTGAATGTAGTTAGCAAATTCATAACAACGAATAAAGAAAGTAACGTTCCTGATGCTTTTGGTTACTCTATCGGTGAAATGTAAGAAAATTTAGTAACTAAACATCAAGTAGGTTCGTGCGAAGCAATGGGCACCCGTGAGTAAAAAAGGAATTCCGACGCTATCTTGTATTCTCATTGAACTGTTCCGAATATTCTCAGTCGAATATACGAGTTGGCCGAGTCAAATCACACACTACAGACACAGTGCAAGGTCAGTGGAACGACCAAATACATAATTGAAAAGCTAAGGTCTTCAGTAACAACGTCTAGAAGCCATAATCCGTCAGATGCCCAAATTTCGTCCAAATTTTTTTACAAACGTATCGTCCTTCGGAATCGGTATTTCCACTCAGCTCGTTCGCGTTGTTGAAAACAACTTAAAACAAGCAGAAAAACAATTCTTTACCACAATGTCTCGTAAGAAATAGTGAAATAATTGCCAATTACGACCTGATCACGTATGTATTTGATTTTGGTTTTGTTTGGTTTTATTTGGTTTACTGATCCTAATTATGGCTTACCCTCAAGCAGACCAGTGGAATATTTTATTTGATGTCAAAAAATTTAAGGGACTTCAAATGTTCAATATTTAAGGCAAATACCAAAAATGTAATGTAGATTCCCCCTTGGTGAGCAATTGACCCATCTGACATGCCCTTGCTGTTGTACTGTTCTATAACCCTTTCCCAACAATTGTACACTTAGAGGTAATAATTTAGTAATAAATTTGAAGCGCTAAGTGTTGCAGCATTGAACAGTGGCAGATCCAAGGAAATGGCTCAAATGATTGTTTGAGCTGCCAAACGATGTGGGAATTCCCTGCTATAGTCTCCATGTTTACAACTCTATTTACATCTTTTTCTTTAAATATGCAACTCAAGGGAAAGCATTGTCTATGAGCTTAATTGATGGGTGTTTCTTTGAATATTGACTACAAATTTATTTATTATTCGATTGCTTTTTAATAGTTTTTAATACTTTTTTTTCTACTTTTCACAGGATATCTTTTTTATTTTATATCTTGTTCTTGAAGTCATCGACAGCTACATGGCTGAGTTCAACAAAAAAAGCTTTACCGAAACGTAGCGTAACAGAAAGACTTTGAGTTGTCGAAGTTAGTTTCGCAAATTCATTGTAAAGTTTGGCTGCACTATGTCAGTCTGTATAATAATCACTGATATAGCCTAGAGTATTCGAAAACGTTTGAACAAGTTCTCCTTTGGAAAACCGCTGTTATACCGCTGACTCAAATTCTCTCCGCCCGTGGAAAAGTCATCCCCAAACAGGAAGAACTGTCAATCCCAAAAGGACAAAACGAAGGAAGTATCTGAGTTAGCATGGCATTGCTGTTCACGTTGACAAAAATTGTAAACTCGGTCATCTGGTTCGGCGTTGTTGGATTTTCAATAACTAGTGCAGGTAAAGAACGATTTGTTGTTGTATTTCTGGCAGCAGCGACTACCTTCCGACTACTGATAGCTGCGGCTACCTTCTGACTACTGATAGCAGCGGCTAAACACGAATCATGCACGAGGGTCTCAAACCACTATTAACTGTTTTGCATTTGGTAGAGCTTCCCCAACTTCAAATGGTTTAATAAGAGACAAAAGTTTGAAACTCCTTATTTTGTTGTAGTTATAGAGCCAGTCTTACATCTAGGTGTCGCAAGATGCTATCCATTTACAGAGTTAGAACTACATAAGGAAGTTGGAATAAATTCGATTTTGCGTTTATTAATTTGGATCAGGTTAAACATACGCCACCCCATTCATTCTTCGTTCTTTAAAAACCCCGAAAATGTATATGAACCCTAACGCTAACCCCAACCATATCCCTAACCCTAACCTATTCAAGTAGATGAACGATCTTCAAGCTCGATACTCAGAAAATGATTTCTGAGCCCCAGACCGGGATCAAACCCGCAACCTTCTGATGACCGGTCATCAGAAGGTTGCGGGTTCGATCCCCGTCTGAGGCTCAGAATTCATTTTCTGAGTATCGAGCTTGAAGATCGTTTATCTACTTCAATATATCCAAGCTCTCAAGTTTCTCAAACATCAAACGTCCTAACCTATTCCTTGGGTTTATATGCATATTTGGGTTTTTTAACTCATGAAGGCGTAGGGCTCTAGTCTTTGACAAGTAAAATCGTCAGGTGTTAGCCAGAGTGAAATAATAAACTACACCCTTGCTCCTTAATGGATTAAAGAATGAAGAATGAGTGGGGGGTGGCATATGCTTAACCTGATCCATTAATTTGGATTGTGATAGATGTAAGGTATTTTGTGAAATTAAATATAAAATACCGTATTTGACGGTGTACAAGTCGATTTTCTGGCACCCAAAATTGATCTCTAAAAGTCCACCTCAACTTATAAAGAATTATGAAATTGAGCAAAATAATAGACTAGATATACTAGTATAAGTCCTCCGTATGTGTCAGGAAATGGACCAATCAGCTCATTGCTGGTGAATGGGCACATCAACATGGCTGACATATTTTATGACAAACCTCATTCTTATGATGGAAAGACTTCGACATGCCTCCAAAACGACAAAGATATGAAGCACAATTCATATCTTGAAGTATATGTTCATATCTTCAACAAAATTGAAGGTTGTTGACTTGGCTGAAAAGTCAAACATCTCTGCTGCCAGCCACAAGTTTGGCGTTAGCAAGAAGCTTGTTCAAGACTGGTGGAAATAAATCCAACAAAATAAAAGGTCTACCAAAGACAAAATGTGCCAAGCATTTGTGTAATTTTCTATATTAAAATAAACTTTAAAAGATTGGAAACAAAATGCTGTAAAAGACTTGCCATGTTATTAAAGTTTCTTTGAACACTATTCTGTGTCTGGTAACTATTTAATTTGAGGGAGTTGACTTATACTCAGGGTATATGAAAATCATGATTTTTTTTGTTCAAAAAATAAGGGTTGACTTATAAGCCAGGTCAACTTATATGCTGTGAAATACCATATGCAGAACCTTGTCTAAGATTCAATCCTGGTACATCTTGGTTGTAGGCCAGTAACCAGTCAGCATAAGTAAAACACAAACATGTCAGTCTAAGTAAATAATGGAAAACCACCAATTTTACTAATTAATTGCACAAATTGCTTGTGGAGATACTTGGACATGATGTTGTGGTGGCCTTGTTGGCACTTTAAGAACATGGCTGTTTTTGTGTTTGTTTCTTGTATCTCAATGGACAGACTGCACTTGACAAATAGCCCACCTATTTGAAAGTGCCATTTGAATGTTAATAGACAGATTTAGCAAACACAACATGGATGTAAAGATGACATGCACTTGACCTGTTAAAGAGTGGATCAAGGATGCTGTCATGTTGTCATGAAAATCAGATTCAGCAAACACAAAGACAACATTGTACAGTCAGAGAGAGTGTTTATGTTACAGTGATGGAATAAATTCAGCTGTTAGGTGGGTAAGATGTTTTGTTTTTCCATTAATGGTGAACTGACAAACAAATGCTCATCATTCAGTTGGTTTCACAAATGGCTGTTTTTCATGATTTTAATGATTGGCTTTGCAAATTAAATTTTTTTATTGCTTTTAATTGTGAAATTTCATTATGAAATCATCAGGTAATTTGCAGAGCAAAGTGGTGTGATTGACCTTTAAATCTTCAATGTGGGTTTCTCTCTCTGTTAGCATCATTTGAATATTAATCAAGATAAAGACTCCATTGTTTTGTGGTAGCCTTGTGTACTCAATACCCTTGAGCACTAAGATATTTATTTAATTATTTAATTATTTATTTATATATTTAAGTCATAGTACTTGTGTTGCTGATGCTACCCTTGGTAAATCAGTAAGTCAGAACAATGTGTAATCTCAGATTTTTGTCTTAAGATTACCTACTGTGCTCACATGATTGTTATCATAAGTTATCATGTGGTTTTATTATATTTCACTGAATAAAAACCCATAATAATAACTCATCCAAAATATTGATTCTGTCAGGAAAGCTTGAGATACTACTTCATTTTGGAACAACTGTAGAAATAAGAAATGTGTGAATAACAACTAATTTGCAGATCAATATTGTAGCTAATAACTGTTGTTGGCTAATTGTGTAAGGTTTCCTGATAGTAAATCTGGAGCAGTTTAGAACTGAAATATAAATGTGTACACACAGCTGTCTAGACAACTATCCTTATGTTGTTAAATGTATTCAAGAACCCTTCTAAATATCTGAGGTTAGCCACTGAGAAGGTCCAAAATTTGATGTAAAAATTTCTTGCAAAATATATTATTCAAATCATTTCATTTCAGTTGATATATTTATTTTACTTTTTCCTATAGATATAAAATAAACTGCTAGAAACTGCTGATGTTTTAGGATGCATTTCACATATAATTTAAAATATATAATTTAAGCAATATATTAAAAAAGTTATGTATGCATCTAAATTTTACAGGTTTAATATAACACTTGTTTTCCATGGTTCTGTTGTTAACTTGTATTCCATAGTTCTGTCCTGACTGCTGGTAGATGTTTATTTTGTATTAATTTTGGCTATCAATCTACATTTAAGTTCCTGTCTAGATTTTTGAGGCTTTCAATATCTGCTTCGTTCAGCAAGGTTACAATCCTATACAAAAGCAAAATTATAACAATTATATGTAATAGTAAACTTTTGTAGCTAGTTCACTAGAAATGAATAAAACACCTCTCTAGAATAATTTAAACTTTTATGGTTAGTTTCTCATATTCCCACACAATATCATGCAGTACTTTCCAAAGCATGGATGCAGAATCTGTAGTTTAAAAGAATGCCTGCATGCTTTGAATTCATTCATATAAGGACTTCAGATGTACGTGTATTTCACTTGCACTCCGTTCATAACAAGGCTTAAAGACTTTAAAAACCTGTTTTAATCAAACAAGTTAAACTCAACACACGTAGTGGCACCCTTTTTTTGGCATTTGACAAACGCAAAACGTTGCTTAGTCAAAAAAATCTTTGCAAGAAAGTTTTAACCTTTTATAATTAAGCTTGAAATAGCGGCTGAAAATTTATTAAAAACCGGTTCAATTAAACATTCGTCAAAACAAGTTAATCAAAAACCAATTCGATTTATCTTTTTGTTGATGTGAAAGGATGCATTAAATATTAACTTTCTTTCCGACTGCAGAGTGGTCCAAGGAATAAGTGGAGTTTTCTGATGGGCGAGATGGTTGAAAGAAATGCAAACTAAGCTCTTTACTGCACGTCAAAATTATGCAGTATTCAATGCCGGAAAGGTGTTTCATTTTTACGGATTGCAGTGTCTTATCACCGGACACTTTCCTTTTAGATTTATACAGTAAAAATACCTTCACTTTTTCATAATCCACGGCCTAGATGCTGCTGGACCTTCGACTTTGGATAAGTGACTGTTCTAGCAGAAGAACGGAACTCGCTTAAGTGAAGTAGTCTTAAACAGAGCAAATTACGAGAGCATCCTGCGAATAAATCATCTGTCACAAGAATACTGTAAAGAATAACATACTGGTTAGTAGGACATAGGATTTTTTGCACTTACATTTATATTATGCTCGAAAAATCCAACAAAAACAACGAAGTTCTCATCAGGACGTGAAAACAGAAATAAGGCGTCGTGAAATTGGCTAAGACCATAGAGATCATATAATAATTAGAGGGGGCATTACTTAAGAAATACCAAATGGATTCCCGTGTTTGGATACAGTGATCCAAACACGCGGGATGTTACGAGAACTTTCAAAATCATCAACTTCCAATCAGAGCCAAGCTTGTGAAGATCGAACCCTAGTCAACAAAGTGAAGCCACTGCAACGCAGTGACAAAGAGGAAAAACAAGCGTGTTTTTTAAGCTATTTGAAAGTCCAGCAACATACCAAGTGTTTGAATCACACTATTCTGTTACGTGACAGTCGTCACGCGCCGAGAACATTCTTGAACATTCGAATTTCCTATAGTTTTTACTTAGTCATAACGTTTATTCATACTGAGATTGTAATTTTGCTGACTCATGCTGATGTGAGTACTTTTTAGGTTACTTGAGTCATGAACATTGTCATGCTTTTTAGGTTACTTGAGTCATGAGCATTGTCATGATTGTTTGTAAAAATAGTATATTAGGTCATTTTAAGAAATGACGTAAGTTGACGTCATAGTTTACGGACAGGCTATATAAGCGCGACTCGCTCCGACCCTCGGTGTGTGTTATTGTGTGTTGTTTCATGTTGTTATGTGCTCAAGATCGTTACCTGAATACAAGAAGTTAACAGTTGGTTGGAACGCTTTGCTGCTGGAACCTTTTATCATCTTTCACCGTTGGGTCGTCAGAGTCGCAAGCTTAAAAGTGTCGAGAAGACAGATAAGCCTTAAACATTTTTAGTTATTGTCTTAACTCTTTAGTTTCTTTTCGCGTTTGTGAATAAATCTTTTCGTTTCTTGTTACACGTCAGTAACAATTCAAACACACAAAAGCCGTTATGTGTTTCATAAAATAGTAAGACTGAACGTGCAAAACAAACTTCAGTACACTTTTGGCGGGAAATTTTGCGTGTTTCGATACTCTTATCCAAACACGAGTATTAAAGAATCAGAGCTCGCGAACGAGTCACGTTATTTTATAAAGTTAAATGTCACTCAAACACGCGGAAAAAAATTGATTCTCGCTATATTGGACAAACTGGGAGACAAAACAAACATGCCTGGATGGTAAGTTCAAGATCATGGTTAAAGGCCACTTCACTTTTGTCTCTCCTTTTTGTTTCTTTTCTAAAAAAATGTAAGAAAATTAAGAAAAAAGTAATAGCCGACCAAAACCCAGAAAAGCAGGTTTTTTGTCATTCAGTCAATGAAAACAAACACGAAGCAATTTCCTAAACATCAGTTGTTTGACCCCGAGGTTCTCGAACCGACGGAAGAGGGCCTGGAGAAGAACAACTTCCCCCCCCCCCCGCCAATTTATTCAAAATAGTGCCGTTCAATTTCAACCCATTGAACTCTAAAGAGACTGGAACGATAACTCAGGGTGGAACAATTCTAAAAATACTTCTTAGAGTTTAATGGGGTGGAATTCAGAGATCAGTGGGTGGAATTTTGAAGCCAAAAATGATGAATATAGAGGCCACCATGTACGTCAAACCTAGTCCTTTTAGCAGAAAATGTACGACGATTAAGGGGTACGCCTCAGCCCACTTCGTAAAGTAGTCTCCCACTATTAGAATGTACTTATTCCTTTTAGACGAAGCTGGCAATGGGCCAAGCACGTCGACTGCCATTTTCTCCAAAGTACCTCCCACAATGAACTGCTTAATCGGTCCCCTCGGCCTTCTTTGCGGACCTTTACGAGGACCACGTTTTCGCACTTCTTACACCAATCTTCTACGTCTTGTCGACAGTTTGGCCAGAAGAATCTTTCTCTGACTTTTGCCAGTGTTTTTGTTACTCCAAAATGTCCACCCGTTGCGCTATGATGCAGTTGTTTGAGAACAGCTCGCCGCATTGTTTTCGGGACCACCAGCTGCCAGCGCGGTTCTTCAGACGTCGCGTTTCCCAAAACCCTGTACAGTCTTCCCTCATGTAGCTTTAAGGAATTCCACTGACCCCAATATGCTTTTACAGCTGTGTTGTTGTCCGAAATCTCTTCCCAAGTTGGCTTTATTGACGATTCTCCTTTCCACCTTATTATTGGTCGAATCTCCGGATCTTTAAGCTGGGCTTGCTCAATGGCTTGTTGCCCGAGTTCATCATCAGACGTTCCGATGGTAGTAGTTATAACAAGGGTGTCAACGGCTCCATTCATGCATTGCTGTGCTTGATCCCTCCAGAACCTCTGTTCGTTTACAGAATGCTGTCTTTTCTCTTGGGTCAGAGTCAAGCTCAACTTGCCAGTAGCCACATTTTAAATCTAGTGTAGAAAACCAGCGGGCTAAAAAGCGTCTAAGGTCTTTTCTGTACTTGGTAACGGAAACGAATCCTTGCGGGTGACGTTGTTGAGCCGGCAATAGTCTTCGCAAAACCGAATGGTCCCATCTTTCTTCCGTACGGAACTCCAAGGACTTGTAGAAGGTTTGATAATGCCCTGTCGCTCCATCTCTTCTACAGTCATACACGCTTCCTCCCTGTGCGACAGAGACCCGCCTCGGTGCCTGGTTTAGTGGTGCCGCATCTCCCGTGTCTATTTCATGTTTAACCCTACTGGCGTATCCAAGATCTCCTTGTACCTTGGAAAACACATGTTGGAAAATCGTTAGCAGAGTACTCACTTTGTCGCTCTGTTCTTTACTCAGTCTTCCCACACTCCTCTCAAACAGGAGTTTTAGATTGTCCGGGAGGAGTTCCTCAGCATTCTCTTTTCTTCTTTACTGGCAGGTTGTCTGGGGGTTATACAAGCCACAGGTTCACAAGTGGCGACCTCAGTTTATCTTCATAACTTCTTTCTTCCTGAAGAAATGTTGGCGACCCGTACTGGCACGTACTCTTCTTCCAGATCAACCAGAGTTCGTCCGATGACAAGACTTCCATTCCGCATACTAGACTAGGTGGTCCAACGGTACCCCAGCGGGTATCTCCACGTTGTCTTTCAGCTTTGACAAGGATTATTACTTCCATATAGCCAGGTACTCTTACAGATTTTTCCAGTATGATCCGGAGACCTCTTAACTCCCGGTTACTCGAATGCATCGGAACCTATATATCCCCAATGCGAAGTGCTTGTCGAGGATAGTCGATAACGCAAACTCCTTTCTTCAAAAAATCGGCCTCTAAAATGCAATCTTCTTGCATACACGTGATCCACACTTGTTGCTTCAACGCCATTTTGTCCCAATGTTGTTTCCAGCATAGTCTGTCCTATTACCGTGATTTTCTGCCAGTCCAGTCCTTTCAGTGTACCTTTGGTAGCCATTTTTTCCATTTCACCGGTATAGATCAACTGTTCATACAAGCGAGAACTAATAATTGTTACATCGGCCCCGGTGTCAATTATGAACTGACACAGGACATCTTCAGAAAACCCTGTCACTTTCAATGCTCCCCCACAAGCTTTTACTTCTGCGTCCTCCGAAGGGGAATTTCCGGATAGTTGGGTGGTCGATCCTCGTCCCTTTAAGGTCGACCACTTCTCGTTACCCAGTCTATCTGCTAGTTGTTCAAGCCTCTTTCCCTCACTTCCCCTTGCAGCTCCGTCCTTGTCTCGCTTCCTCTCCCCATCTTTTATCACTCTCTCCGGGCAGTCTTGCAAGGTGACGAGGTATATTACAGATCCATTACTTTGGTGATTGAGGCGGTGGATGATGCGTAGAGGCGGTGGGTGACGAGCGACGACCACGCGACTGACGTTTTGGGCGTTTCTTTATTTCTTGCAATAATTGGTTCATCATCGCTTCAAGCCTTGCTAATGTAGACTTTTCTTCGTTCCCTGGCAACTGGGTACTGGAACTTCCCCCGTCGACTTTCCGTACGCTCCAATAAGAACTGCGCAGCAATCTGTTTTGGTGTTGGCTAGCTAACTGGAAGGACTCTAACTCTAATGCAACTTCCAGAGCTGCTCGTAACGATCGGGGTCGCGCCTGTCGAATTCTTAACCGTAAGTCGTCGTTCGGGAGGGGGTCAATAAAGTTATCTCTGGCTAATGGGCCTTATAGTCCTGGCGACCCACCTGTGTAGGCTACTTTCGATAGACTCTCTACACTTGCCACCAGTTCAGCCATGGATTCTTCTTTTCACTTAACCCTACATTTTAACTTCATTCTAGCCAACTCGTACTGATGGGTCACTTCGAAACAGGTGCGCAGGGCTGCGACTAATGATCTGTAGTCCCGCTGCTCATCAACGGCCATATTGTTCACTATCAATACAGCTTTTCCCTCCAAAGTGGTGGCCAGAAAAATGGCTTTGTCATCATTCTTCCATCCATTTATCAATGCAGCGATGTTAAACTGAGCCTGAAAAGCTTCCCAAAAGAATTTTCCATCGAATATACATTGTATATATATGTTTTTTTGGGTTTTTTTGAGGGCTTGAATAAGCTTATGCTTTCTTTTGATGTAAGAATCGTAGGTAGCCTTCTTATAGGCGATTGGGCCTTTGGTTACTCGTAGAAGTAAACTTTACTCACGTCGCTTCCTCTTCCGTGCAGATCAGTCACGTCTTTCGTTTTCTTGCTGATGGATCCGGCGCTCTCGACTGATCGCCTAAATAGACCTTACCCAAATCGGTTATTTTGCCTTGCAAATCAGCTTTACTCAATTGCACTCGTCTATCAAGTCTATCAAGTCTCTCCAGGGGGTCAATAACTTCGTAAAACTCTCGGCGAAGTGAGAACGATGTTCTCTTTAGACATCCCCAATCGACTTCTCTAAGCGTTCGTCCAGATTTTCAGGCGAACGAATCGTGAATCATCTGATACCCGCAGCCAAACTTTCGACTTTTTACCCCCATATAACGAGGCGAGTTTCCAGGCCTATTAGACCTAGCCGGACGTCCGTCCCCTGAGATTCTGCTTTCTAAACACGCTCCGCCAAGAAGGGATTATTTTGGAGAACATTCCCAGTTTCTTCTCTGATTTTCTTCTAGTCTTCCTATGTTTGGAACATCAGTGCCTTTACTCCCTCTTACATTCCGACGAGAAGTGTTTTGCCCTGTAAATGATCCGCGATTTCATCTCCATCCTCTTCGTTTCCATCTCCAGTCAAGCATTCTACGTCCGGATTTTCACCCATCTGGTCAATCGTTCATGATAATCTAACACTGCCGAAGTCAACTGAAAAATGTTGACTCGAGTGGGATTTGAACTCGCACCTTCGGGATACCGGCCCACCGCTCTACCTGTTGAGCTATCGAGTCCACAGGGATTAGAGGCGAGTTTTTATCCAATTTAATTAATCTCGCTACAACTTAACGCTTATCCATGAGAGGATGTACAGTGTTTCAATTGAATAAAAACTCGCTTCCAATCCCTGTGGACTTGATAGCTCAACAGATGGAGAGACGGACCAATATCCCGAAGGTGCGAGTTCAAATCCCGCTCGAGTCAACATTTTTCAGTTGACTTTGGCAGTGTCAGATTATCATGAAAAATTTCTGTTCATGTATATCTCTGAGGATGATTCTGAAGTGGTCAAATTGTTCTCGGCGTTGATTGCGAGTCTCCATTCCACATCTACCAGCAACACGTAGCTCACTTTTTCGAGAAGTAGTTAGGAAAAGAAACTATCTCCTGCTACCAATTGTAGCGTGCCAGACTTCGTTTGTCACAACCTGGTTTAAAACACACGCTTTTTTTACAATTCCCATGTCTTTTGTACATTTTCACTCTGTATTTACAATTAAAATTAGGGACCCGTTGGCTTGAACAATTGTCCCCCAGTAAACAGGAGGAATAGTACACTACAAAATAACCGCAAGTGTGTTCAAATAGCACATGAACCTAAATATTTTATTTCATTACTATGTACTTGTACCAATGAGCTTCATATAAGAATATGTCATTTAATTTGCAAATTTAACCCATTGCTAAGTACAAGTCTGAGCTTTTTCCGCTATGAGTTTTAACTCCGTGAGCTCTTTCTTCCATTTCCTCACTTATATTTCTTTCTGACTTCCTCTCACTCACCAATATCCACTAAATAGTTGATGTGTCGCGAACAATCATTTATTCTTCATCTAGAAATACGAAACGCAACCACCCCTCGCCAGCGAACTTGATTTCCATATCTGGAATGCTAACTCCCAGTCATTTGCTTGGCAAAAAGTGAAGCCAAGATGATGGCCCATGGAGGGAAATTTTATACGTCAGTTTCAGTCCTCTTCGCGGTCTTGTACGTCAGTTCCAGTCCTTTGCACGACTTTAATCTTCAGTTTTTGTGTGGTTCGGCTTCGAAAGCATTCCCAACCATGGAAAAAGTGCACAGATGAAATATTGCTGGACCAGTTTTACATATTCGAGTGTTTAAAAGGATTCATTATTGCTGTGTGGCCTAAGAACTGTCCTAAATTGTCTAAAGATGGTAAACTGACGGTATAAAGAGGACGTCCATTTATTAGTTTTTTCGAGGCCGTTTTATCAGGTTTCTCGTCAGTTTGGTGATATATTTTTTCGTGAAAATATATAACCTGTAACTCGGTTTTGACTTTGTCGAAATGTATTTGAAATTCTTAAACTCTTTCTATCTTTTGAAGACATGTTTAGTGTGTATTTTCAAAGTGAACTCTTCAGAAAATGTAAAAAGTCGCGTGGAAGACTAAAACTGACGTAGAAGTCCGCTTAGAGAGACTGAAACTCCCGTACAAAATTGTCCTTCATAGGCAGCCATCTTGGCTTCACATTTCATTGGCCAGTTAGCATTCCAGATATGGAAATCGAGTTCACTGCCCCTCACCCACCATTCAATCATATTTCATGAGGTCGTTGACCATCGTATCCCATGAGGTCGTTAACGAGCAAAATTATCTGGCGTTAGCCAGAGTAAAACTAAAAGGTGAGGTGTGGACCGGATAGGGTTAAAGAACCTAAAATATAAATTAGATGAGAATGTACCCATATGACAACAGGAAATTCAAAAAACTATTAATTTTTGGCCGAAACTTGTTTGAAAGCATTGAAAATTAACAATTACTACGGAAAAATTGCTGAGAATTTGTATTCTACCTTCAGAACCTTATCCCTCAACAGCCTGCTTGACAGAACTGGGGAAGAGCTAGCCTGGGCGGCCGTTCGTTCCAAAGAGATCAATTAATTTGCTGTATGGAAATTGTAAGAAAAACCAAAAAGAAAAGTATAAGATTACAACAAAAAAAGCACAAAAAAAGTAATATTATGAGAAGAAACCAACGTCCAGGTAGTAATTGAACCTAGGGTATTAAATCTGTATACAAACTCTTCACTGCCTTACACCTTTCGGGTGCTGGTACACTTAAACTTCCAGCTAAGATTTTTTTTTATTTTTAACACTTTGATGTCTGACGATAGCGTTTGTCGCCTTTATTAATTTTATCCTGACTAACGCCAGATGATTTTACTGTGGCTAACGCCAGACGATTTTACTCGTCAAAGGGGAAACCCCAGCAAGTGTCAAAGGGAAAATCCCTACGGGTCTCAAAGGGTTAACGGCTGGTTGCTGTATTTACGTTATAATTTTGACTTTGTTAATTTCTATGCATTAAAGAAAAACTTTTATCGACTGAAGTAACACGAATATAGAAGTCTATCCTCGTAATTAAAATTGTGTCTGCTGTGACAAAACCTTGGATTTGTTGTGCTGTTTCGTATGTGTTGTTGTTTGATAATAACGCTGCTCGCTCGTGGTGCTTCATGTAAGATTTCGTTCAAACAGATTTACAAGTGTAGCAGAACTAAACCAAAATACTATAGCACTTTATGACAAATACCAAGAAAAGCATTTTGCAGGAAGTTTTTCCCTCACATATAGTATGGGTGTTTTTCGAAGCTTTTGCACTTTTTCGAACGTAATCCTTGTGAGAAATGTCAAGGTTTCAAACACGACAGCCATTACCAGCCGACGGTTTAAGTAAATAAGGCAAGAAGCAAACTCCAAAAAACAAGATCTTGAAGACTTATGATTTAAGTAAAACCAAAGCGAATGTAAACGGCAATATGTAGAAGTTATTTCAAAGTCATGGTTTGACAATAGTCTTCACCCGGGTAAATGGCCCCTAACCACGTCGACATTACTACCTTCGCCCACCCGGGACTTATGTCAAAAAAGGTAACAAAATAATAATTTTAATTTTTTAATTTAATTATATAATAATTGAATGCCATTATCTCTTTAAGGTAATGTTACACGGGACAATTTTTAACGATTGTTAACGCAACAATGTTGCACAAAAATCGTGGCATGGCAAACGACAATCTTTTGTGCAAAATGTTGCACAACAGCAGTGCTTCACTGAACGACTTTTCTGAATTGAAATTACGCGACATCTACCTCCCAGGCTTCGGCGTAGTTTCGCTTTACACGACCAAAACGAATAAACATAATAGCGATAACACTTCGCTGGCAAAAGTTCATTGAATTGTAGCTGATGATGGAGTTTAGACGAAGAGAAACCGAAAAACCGTCAAAGAGAAATCTGGACGAGGGTTTGGATAAAGAGAAGGCCTAAATCACTACATTCGTCAGATTTTGACCATGCACGTAACATAACTGGTTTCAAATAGGAAAAAAAAGGACAGTAAAACTTCCATGATGACAGTGTTTTATTTTCCTTTTCACGCTTTACTTCCCTCCTCATCGAAGCTCTTAGACTCCTCCATACGGTAAAGGGTTTGCTAATTATGTACTGCTCGTCAAATGCACCGACTAAACGGTATTTTGCTTCTCTCTTTGCTGTTTTCTCGACTTTTCCGCTATTGTTATCCCGTAAAACAGGATTAGTTTCAAAAAACTTTATCAATTTCATTCTTTGAAGGTCATAAAGCCACTATCGATCAGTGAGCTTTACTGTTTCATTGTTAGAGGAAACCACTGAGGAAACCCCTTGGTCTCGTTCGATTTCCGCCATTTTGTTTACATTCCTGCATTTACTGGATGCTTTCCCGGATAAATGCAAGGGTCTCTGGGAGATTGTTGCGATAAAAATCGTCGGCTACTGTATGTTGTTATACGAATCAACTGTACAGCAATCTACGCAACAATGTCGCGAGCATTTGAAGCTCGTTCAAAGTTATGCAACATGTTGCCGCACTCATTGTTGCGTTAAAAATCGCTCACAAACACCATGTTACATGTATCGATTTTTTGTGCAACGTTGTTGTTTTAAAAATCGTCCCGTGTAACATTTTTCCTTTATGTTGTGTACTTAGCTTTAATACCCTAAATCCCGCTAACTTAACAATGAGAGAATTATCTGATTAACCAAGAAATTAATGACGTCACTATACAATTATACATAGCCTGAAGAACCACTGAAAAGTGGTGAAACGCGTTGCAAAATAAAATCTACATTTAAACGGGGTTGTTCTTTTGGTATTACCAATTTATCATATACTCAATACCTATATTTACATTTTAACAAATTTGAATATTGATACATCACGAATACGGGAGAATGCCAAGAGGACCAACAACCACGACGTCGAACGAGAAACTAGTAAATCTAAACAATCTTTGCGAATCAATGTAGACATTAATCAACAACTTCCAAGAGTGTAAGAAAACATTTGGATTAATGATAAAGGAGTTCGGGGAACAACACAATAGCCAACAAAAGGAAATGTTGGAGAGACTAGAGGATATTTTGAACAACTTACCGACTTTCGCATCCAATCACAGCATTTACCAGATCCACAATTAATTAATGCAACTCACCAATTACGAGCAAAAAGAAGATTGAACAAATATGGAAAATAAGAATAAATCAAAGAAAGCAAGCATACTGGAACATGCTTAAAATGAAGGAGACTAACGAAGGAAACCGCAGCAAGACTCGACAACGACTTTTTAGCTCTGTTCCATGGCGATACTGAAGACGAGGATTTTGAAGGCTTTGAAGATGACTTGAACCTACATTGAACCGAAGAGATCTATCCAAAAGCGGTTCTCTTTAGAGCCACCAAATTTATGAAAGAATCAAACGTCATATGCTCTATTAAAAACTTAATATAATAACATTCAATAAAAAAGTAAAACACTATTATTATTATAAAGTCATACTGACTGGCTTAACATTATCTTGACTCTCAAAATATATAACTACGATGCGCTTAATCTTCCGGTGCGTCTAATGCGTTGCCAAAAACAAAAAAAGTAAAAAAAGATCGATGCTTAATTTGCCCAGTGCGCGTAATCGCCCGGAAAATACAGCATTTGTCATGGTACACCTATAATTTTGGAATTATATACTGTATACAGTGTATGTGTTTTCATTTACTAAAACAGTCACTTTTTTCAACAGTACCGATGCATGTACTTGTAGCCCACTCTTCATATCTTTAAGTTCCAATAAAAACAACATCAGCTGTGAACCCAAAAAATCTAAAAGAGCCTGAACCCTTAAAATTGTGCCCCAGCTTAATTATTGCTTTCCAGTTCCTGCTGAAAGTTTATATTGACATTGTCATAAGCTACAATACAATAGTTCTTACTTTTTTTATTTAGCTCTTGCAGTTTATGAATCACCAGCTGAAGTTGTCTATAGTCTTACTGGATCTAATATTACACTGTCATGGATTGTGCGAAAAACGTATCAAAACTTTGCACCAACGGTTATCATTTATGCTAAAGAACCATCAACTATTTCGCGAAGAGAAAGAACTCTCGTGTCTTTCGAAGGTAATGATGTGAAGATTTTCCCAGATGGTTCGAAACAAAGTATTAAATTTTCACCAAATCAGCTTGAACTCGTGACATCTGATGCGACACTTCCTGGAATTACAGAAGAACTGATTAAGTATTCTTTGGTCATAAGAAACCTGTCAGACAACCAAGAAAACACGTATATGTTTCAAGCAAACTATCGGGTGGACTTGGCTGGATCTGATGTTGGAACGCGCTTAATAGTAACAGGTATGTGAAAGTTGTGGTGAAGAATGTTTAATGTATTGTGGTTGATTATTATAAATATCACATTTTTGTTATAATTTAATGGGAATTTTTCCCACTGGTTGAAAAGTTTAAACCAGTTCCAAGCATTACAGACGTTCCGAGATTTTAAAACTTGTAGAAAAGTTATGGTCTTAAGCTTCTGAACCCAACATGACGTTCTTACACTTCATTCACACTGCAGGAAAGCAGAATTATACAGTATTCAAAAACATGTTTTATTAAACCTGTTTGAAGTTAAATTCGAACTTACCAAGCATATTTTAATAGTTCACGAGCTAAAAACTTTGTTCAACCAAACTACATGTATCTTTACGGTGGAATCTTTTTGGGTAACACCAGTCCTGGTGTTCCAGCAGATTTTTAGTAAATGTGTTTCCTGTAATCCTACCCAAATGAGTGCAAAACAGGTTTAACTGTCAAGGGAAGGAAACTGGAAAGGGGAGTACAGTAGGTATGCAAAGGTATCTGGCATCCTGTAGGATGTAATGTAAAGTACTTGAAAGATACTGTATCAGTCATAAAACTTTACCATAGTCAGGGAAAGTATCAATGCCAGTTAAGTGTAATCAAAAAAGTACTGTACAGTGTTGAATGATATACAGAAATGTTGAAACAAGTACTGTACAGTAAGGACATATGAACAATATATCATGTCTGGAACTGACCTCCTTCAACGGCAACTACAGGTTTAAGTAAAATTATTATTTAAAAAAACTAAACTTTTTGCCAATCACAAACTCCTCTACATGTACATGTACTGTACTGTACTGTGTATTTGGCATTGACACGTCAGATAATTCCAGTAAAGCAAGTAGGAAACAAAAATTTATATTGGGTAATAAGGGCATATCTCAACACCAAATACACCTAAAATGGGTATCTCAATAAGTGCTGGCTTGTATCATTTTAAAGATTGATGTAATTTTTCCCTGGAGTAAGGGAAAACAGACCCAGAGCTGCTGGAGCATGTTTTCTCGACAGGTGTAAACCACAGCACTCAAGAGTGATCAAGTTAAACATATGGACATCTGGTACTGTAATTGAGATTTTTAACTTGTGGGAAGTTCATGCTCGAAAATCCTAGTTTAAAAACTTCATTACGGTAGTCACAGGGCACCAGCATTATCCTGAACAGTTTAAAAGGGCTTTTAAGGAGCCACTTCTTTGGACTAGCTATTTTCTAACTGGTATTCTCTTAATATTTGTAAAATACACTTTAAATCTGCCTTGTACCGCAAACTTCTGTCCCATCACAAGGAAAAAATTGCATGTAAGTTCATATACTGGTTCTTATAGGACTTTTTGAATTTGTAGTCTAGTGAAAAAAAGATCCTGTATTACTATATCTTCAAAATCACTTACGTACAGGTGTCATTTTGCTCAGCTGTTCTTGAGAAACCGGATACATGCCATCACTCTTTACTGAGTGCAAGTACCGAGATCATATGAATTCATACAGTAGTAGCAATAACTGTTATAAAACTAGATAATGATATAAAAATGGGATGCTGCGTAGGCAGTATAAAACAGCACAAAAAGTTAAAGGTTGGTAGACTGCCGAATTTATGATGAAGATTTCCAACGTTTCGAGCTATGGCCCTTCGTCAGAGAGTGAAACGAACTCGTTTCACTCTCTGACGAAGGGCCATAGCTCGAAACGTTGGAAATCTTCATCATAAATTCGGCAGTCTACCAACCTTTTAACTTTTTAAAACTAGATAAACTGATGAACCGTCAGAGGGCCAATAGGAATCTGAAAGAATCAACTTTAAATTCAACAAGTCAAAATTAAACATTAGCCAGAAATTGGCTAGACGGGAAGGGTAGTCTTGTAAGAAATACTAAAGTCCAGCATAAAATGCGAAGTAAAGGCATGATAAGATTTGTTCTGACGTTTCGTTGTATACATCACAACATCTTCAGAAATACTATTAATAAATGTGCTTAATCGTGGATATATATTTGCAAAGTGTCACGAATTAACCAATGGGAGAGCCGTGTTAAAAATAACAGTTACAAATGAGAAAAGAGGAAACATGCAGATGATAAGCATAAGAGTGAAAGGAAAGTAAACCATGAAACAAGAAAAACAATAAATAAAAATTCTTGTTTCGTGGTTTACTTTCCTTTCACTCTTATTCTTATAACCTGCATGCTTCCTCTTTTCTCTTTTGTAACTGTCATTTTTAACACTGCTCTCCCATTGGTTAATTCTTGACACTTTTTAAATATATATCCACGCTTTAGCATATTTATTATTAGCAGAAACTTAGTCGAGTACTATTGATAGCGAGTAACGAAAATAGCTTCCGCCGCTCCTTTTTGTGAAGTTTCTGAAGACGAAATAGAATGTTTACTTGAAAGTGTAATCCCAGAGAAGACGAAAAATGTTCTTTGCAAAGTGTGTTTCTACTAATAGAAATCATCTACTAATATCACCTCATAGAAATTTCGACCTCATAATCTAATTGTTAAATAGTGCCTCTGAAGATGTTGTGACGTATGCAACGAAGTGTCAGAATAAATCTTATCATGCCTTTACTTCGCATTTTATACTGGGGTTTAATATTTCTTGCAAACTTAAACATCAAATTTTTGTTGAGCCTGATGAGGAACAACTACCACAAATGTAATTGTAAGGGGGACTCACCTTTATAACTATCAAAGCTATCAAAAAATTCTAGAGACCTTAAAACACTTATACGGTGATCTTGAAAAAGAGATTTTTTTTGGTGTATTTTTTAAATCCATTGACTCGACATGACGTTTGACCAATCTCATATTTTTTTGGGGATTGTTTGTCAAGGTTTTGCGTATTAGAATAATGGATGTTTTTACAGTAACTCGATGTCATGACAGTGTGTTGACACCATTTTTTACTTCACGAAATAATCTTTCAAATAATCCCTGTTAATATTGTAGCTTTCCGTGAAAACATATGGTCTGATCGACATCACGATATGATTAGGTACAGCTGAATTATAATTAACTCATAAAGGGGCAGGGCTCATCTCTTCGACGAGAAAAATCGTCTGGCGTTAGCCAGAGTAAAATACTAAAGTGAGCCCTTGCCCATAGAGATCATATAAAACTAAAGGGAGCCGAAGTATGGGGCACAGAATAAGTGGTAAACCAAAAATCGAACACACGTGAATATTTGTCCCAAACTTTTTATGCGGATGTGCCAGGACGCCATCTTCCTGGCATGTTCCCTCGGTAGTTTTGACCCTTCCCGTGACATTTTGCCGGTTAAATGCACTGTTACATAACTGGACTGCTTGGTCCCATTACATTTGACTTGCGACAAACAGCGCCGAAAAGGATTTCGTCAGCATTGAAATATTTGGGTCCTTCTGCTAATGGCAGCGACCTCTGATCTGCGCCTTTAACAAAATTTTTGGCGATTTATGAGTCCTTTTAGTAAATATCTTTTCAACATCTTGGCACTTACGGAGTGTTTTCCTTTCTTTACTCGATTAGTTATCGTTAATTGTGGATTCAGGGGTTTTAAGAAGTATTTGCTTGAAAGTATCAGTAGAAAGTGAATGAGTTTTTGATTCATTACCCCAATTGATTTCGGTGGTGACGAGTGAACTTCGGATTCGTTTATCAGTATTTCATTGTTTGCGTAAACAAAAACGTTTTTTTTTTGAGAAATAACTACCGTATAGCAAAATAACTAGTTGGTTTAAGGTAATGGCATACATAATAATGTCCTTGGAGATAAAACTAAAAGCAAGGACTTTCTTGAAAGTATTTCAAAAATTGATTTCATGTTTCTAACTGAAACATGGACAAACACAAGTATAAACATTCCTGGATTTGATACTATTGCTTCCCCAACATCTAAACCATTAACTAACCAGGCATGTCGACAATCAGGTGGCATTAATCTGTTATTCAAAAGCAATTTTAAAAAACATGTAATTATAACCAACAACATAAAAAACTTTTTGTGGTGCAAAATCTCAAAAGAAATATTAAACTTAGACCTTGATTTGTATATCTGTGGTACATACATACCACCTGAAAAATCAAATTATTTTAACATTGAAATATTTGAAGAACTAGAAAATGATCTTGTAAGCATTTCATCAAGAGCAAATGTATTACTTCTTGGTGATTTAAATGCTAGGACAAGTAAACTTGAGGACTTTATTTCAAGTGAAAGGAATGATCACATTCATGATACCAATAAAAGCTCCTTTTAACCTTCTGAAAGACAAAACTTTGACACTACCATCAACAAACACGGGAAACAATTGATATTTGCAAAAACACTGACATGAGAATTTCAAATGGTAGAGTTTGTGGTGACTCCTTGGGGAGACCAACCTTTCATGGGAAAAAATGGAATTAGTGTAGTTGATTATATAATTTGTAACCAAAATCTGCTGCAAAAAGTTGAACATCTAGTTATTAAATCACCTAACCATCTATCTGACCATAGTCAAGTTATAACCTGGATTAATTTACGTCAAACCAATAAAACAGATAATGATATACCCTCACAACCCCCATTATCAAAATTACCACGTCAATATATTTGGACCAATAAATCAAGCGAAAACTTTAAGAAAGAATTAAAATCAGTCAAATTACAAAGAAAATTGAACACATTTCTTGATAATAATTTCTCTTCTGATAGATAATGCATTAACAAACGTGTTAATGAATTTCAAAATATTATACACCATGCATCCAAAAAATTTCTGAAAATTAAAAAGAAGAAATATAGAAGGACGATCACTAATGTTGCAAATAAAAAATGGTTTGATAAAAATTGTAGATTTAAAAGACATCACCTAAGAAAACTTGCTAATCAGAAACACAGAGACCCAAAAAATATTGAAATCAGAAGTACATACCACACAGCTCTAAAAGACTATAAAAGTACTTTAGAAATGAAGACGAACAATTTTCATCTCAAGAGAATGCAAGAACTTGAAACTGCCAGCAATGATCCACCTCTATTCTGGAAAACACTCAGAAATAGTAGTGACGACCTTGATCTTGACAGAACTAAAAAAATGCCACAACCAAGTGAATGGCTGAGTCATTTTGAAACACTACATTCAAAACATAAGTTAAACAAGGGACAGAATGAAATTCTAGAACGCCTAAAATATTATGAAAAAAATAAAGACAAGCTTACAGAACTAGATGGAATCATCACAGAAGATGAACTAGTGAAAGCAGCAAACAAATTAAAATCTAAAAAACCTGCTTATAATGACAAAATTAGAAATGAAATGATTAAATCTAATATAGACATTCTTTCTAAAGATTTCCTAAAAGTTTTCAACAACATTTTAATATCGGGGAGATTTCCTGAAGTGTGGACCGAGGGCTTAATAACACCTATCCACAAATCAGGAAACTCCCTCGATCCCAACAACTATCGAGGTATTTGTGTGTCAAGTTGCATGGGCAAATTATTTGCTCAATCTTGAACAATAGATTAATGAACTTTGTAAATGAAAAGAAACTAACCCACCCAACTCAAATTGGACTTATGCCTGGAAATAGAACAGCAGATCATGTTCTTACTTTGAAAACTCTATATGATAAATATGTTAAAAAGAGTGAGAATGAAAAAATCTATGCATGTTTTGTCGATTTCAGAAAAGCATTTGATTCCGTCTGGCATCAAAGCTTATTTACCAACTAATTAAAAATAACATTGGAGGGCATTTCTACGATTTAATCCAAGATCTGTACTCAAACATAAAATGTGCAATAAAACTATCGGAAGGCATAACACCTTTTTTCTCATACAAAAAGGGAGTCCGTCGACGATGCATTTTAAGCCCTTTATTATTTAATATTTATATATATGAACTTCCAGAACTATTTGAACAAACAATCAGATCCATTTGTATTACAAAATGGAACTACAATCAACAGCCTCTTATATGCAGATGACCTCGTTATTCTTTCACGCTCAAAATCAGGTTTACAAAATTGTCTAAACCAGCTGCACGAATGGTGCAATAAGTGGCTAATGGAAATCAATATCAAGAAAACAAAAATTATGATTTTCCAAAAACACAATTCAAAATTGCCAAACCTTCTTTTCCACATAGGAAATGAAAAGGTTGATTTAGTCCAAGAATATAACTATCTTGGCCTCAAACTTGTACCATATGGCAAATTTAAACTTGCACAAAAGCAACTGAATGAAAAAGCTCTATATGCTTTGTATAAAATTCGTAAAAAATTGGACGTAAAAAAGCTGTCACCAAAAACAGCTATCAAAATCTTTGACACAATTATTTCCCCTATTCTGCTATATAATTCAGAAGTCTGGGGAGCATACGAAAAAAACGACTTAAATGAATGGGATAATTCAGAAATCGAAAAAGTACATCGAAGATTCTGCAAGCTATATTTGGGTGTGAACAGAAAAGCGTGCAATGTGGCTTGTAGAAGTGAACTTGGGAAGTATCCACTTCTGACCTCAATAAAAAAGAATATAATAAACTATTTTAAACACATCTATAAATTAGACGACAACTCAATTGTAAAACAGTCCTTCCTAATGTCTGAACAACTATATAATAATGGTAAAGAATCTTTCTATGGTAACGCCGTAACCATGCTAAAATCACTCTATGATAATACAACAAATTTTGAAAACGATATAATCAATTATGATACAAAAACTGTCGTAAATAAGATGAAAGAAAAATATGTCGAATTTTGGCGACATAAAATTATTAACTCCTCTAAATTATCCTTCTTTTGTACATTTAAAAAAGAGAACAAAATGGAAGAATACCTGTCTCTTATTGAAAATACGGCAATAAGGAAGACATTTTCTCAATATAGAGTAAGCAACCATAAGTTGCAAATTGAGCAAGGACGATATGAAAACACTCCTCGTGAACAACGTATCTGCAAACTTTGTCACTCTGGCGATGTGGAAAACGAGCTGCATTTCGCCTTAACCTGCCAGAAATACGAACATTTAAGAAACAAATCTAACAACATACTTAAACGCATTTTCTATCTCAATACCTCGCTGGAAGGTAAGCAAAAACTATTTGAACATGCAATGTCTTCAGACGATCCAGTTCTACTAAACTTACTATCCAAGTATATATTTCTTTGCTTTACCAAAAGGGAAGATAGTCTCAAATCCATGAAAGTCAAGGAATAGTGAAGAGGTTCGGAAACCTAACCTGTAAATATCCCTTTTATACACTATTTCAATTTTGTACTTCTTCTATATACTTAATCTACGTACTTATTTTATTTTCTTATATGTTATAGTTAATCTTAAAATAATAAAATAAAACAAAACAAAACTCTCTACATTATATACTACAAACTATATATTCTAGCAATGCCTGTAAATAGGTCATGCATTTGAATAATAATAACCCCTTTACCTGCTTAGAGAACCATGAAGTGAACAGGAATTACAACACTGAGATTTTTAAATAACTTTCGCCGTTTTTAATTTGGCAGAAGCCATTACCGGCTGACAATTTAAGGAAATAGAGCAAGAAACAAACTCCGAAAAACAATATCTGGAAGACTTAAGGTTTAAGTAAAAACAAGACGAATGTAAACCGTTAAACCGTTCTGAAGATGTTGCACGTCCGCAACGAAACGTTAGTAAAGTTGTTTTAAATACTTTGTGTTTTTTCCTGTCATTCTGGCTCTCCATATAAAAATCATGGGCTGGGCTCTCATTTTTATATTACGTCTACGTTTTCCGCCCAGAAAATCAATAGCCACGATTTTAACTGAAAGAAATTCCACTTTTGTTCCTAACAATCATATTGATAGATAACATGAACGTCTATGCCCAATTTAAAGGAAGATGTGTTTAAGAGGATTGTTAATAGAATAAATTTAGGGGAAAAAAAAGCTGTCCAAGTATCGTTTAAAGGCTGTCCCTCTTGCGAAATGGTAGCATGTTTGAATATTTCTATTGATTTGCGTATCCTTCTACTAAAGTAATCTTTAGTGTTTCTCAGAAGAGAGGTTTTGTCTCATCGTATTATATGACCCGTTTCCCAGGTATGTGTTTACACCGATAATTTCTCGGTTTGAACTTTAACGCAGCACGTGTAGTAATGTTCTTTATTACGTGCCATAATTGTGCGTCCAATCTCTTACATGTAGGCCGGTCTGCATTCGCAAGGGACGCAGTAGACCCCTGGATGCTGGTTCTTTTTTGTTTTGTCTTTTGTGTGAAAAGTCACTGGACGAGCTTATTGGAGGTACTATTGTAGACTTTAATATTTTCTTTTGAGAGGATACTTTCAATCTTATTGGATACTAGGCCAGTGTACGGAAGAACTACAGTAAACATATATTCTTGCTTTGACCTAATGGATTTGTGATCTTCTTGAGTTATCTTGTAAGTCGGGAAACCATTCCGTCTGAGAACCTTTTTAAGATGTTTGAACTCGTCATCAAGATGCTTCGTATCGCAGATTGAATGTGCTCGATGAACTAGGACCTTGCAGTTGGAGGACTTGATTCTCGGATGATGGAAGGAACGAAAGTTTAAATAACGATCAGTGTATGTTGGCTTTCTGTAGACGATGTGATTTTGTCTGAAGAGGATGTCAAGACGGGAAGTGCTCTGTTTTCGTCTTGTTTTTCTACGGTAAATTGTATTGGTGGATTTAGACTGTCGAGGTATTGAAGGACAGCATCAAGTTTATCGTGTCCATGAGACCATATTTGCCAGCATGTCATCAACGGACCGTCGCCACAGAGAAGGTTTGACATTGCAGAGTTGGAGTGCTTTAGTTTCAAAACGTTCACACTAAAAAAAGGTGTGTTAATTTAACACACCTTTGTTGTCTAAAATTTAGCACACCTTCATGTGTGTTACAAAATCCGTTAATCATGTGTGTTACAAAATCCGGGGTGCTGGTGGCACAGTGGTAGTGCACGTGTCTCTCACCACTGTGACTAGGGTTCGATTCCGGCCGCGTGCAGTAATCTGATTAAAGTTACCTTGGTCACATGTGAGAAGAGTGTTTTCCAGTTTGACTCTACCAAGCATCACAGGTTTTCTCCGGTACTCCTGTTTTCTCTTGTAGTAACACTGGACCCATGAGGGTAGGCCCTTACTGGACCTCTAGGGAGAGCAGCTCCGATAGCTGATACGGTTATCCAGTATAAATAAAGGCACTTTACCTTTACTTTACTTTACCTTTATTCTACTCTACATCAGGGATAATAAAATTTCAACTAGGCAAAATATTTCTCTAGCGTGATTAAAATTTTATTATCCCTAATGTATAGTAGAATGGTGTTAATGGTCGTCTGTTAGCGCTATGGAATGCCCTTTGATGCAAATGGTTGCTTATCTGCGCTAATGAATGTCGATGGAATAAAATGAATGTATTTTTGCGTTAATGAGTTCGAGTTTGGCGTTAATGATAGTATATTTTCTGGTAATGAACAGCAAAAGGTGTAATAAAATGAAAAGGTCGAAATACCGTGTTAGCGACGAGGATGGGATACCGATAAGCACACATTGAGATGGCCAAATCAAATGCTAAACAGCAAGTGGAGCCACAACCAGTGCAAGTAATTAAAATGGCACAGTCGATCTCTGTCTATCCTTTGCCAGTATTTTACCAAAATGCCGTAGTGGGAGCAAGTTTAGCGACTCGTTGGAATAACTGGATGGCAGATTTCGAAGTGTATATCGTTGCCTGTGGAGTGACAGATGCCAAGCGTAAGCGTGCTCTGGTGCTGTACCAAGCTGGACCCGGAATACGAGAAATATTTTGACAAGTACAAGACATAGGAACTGAAGACAATACGATGTCGCCAAAGCAAAACTCAAAGAATACTTCGAACCGCAAAAGAATCGAAGGTATGAAATCTATCGTTTTAGACAAGCTAAACAAAAACTACAAGAAACTGTCGATCAATTTCATACTCACCTTAGGACATTAGCTCAAACGAGTAAGTTTGCGAACGTAGATTTTAAAGTTGAACAACAAATTATAATCGGAGGGATATCATAAAGAATTCTCAAGAGAGCTCTGCGCGATCCGAATTACCACCTTGCTACAATGCTCATAGACGGCCGTAGAAACGAACAAAGTGCTTATCAAGCTAAAGATATCGAGTCAAAAGAGAAGCAAGTGGAAGAGACAAATAAGATCAAGACAAACAAATCGCTAAAATGTCTGCATTGTGGAGGACCCCACCCTCATGACGGAACTGTCCCGCCAAAGAAAAACAATGCCTATCTTGCGGAAAGCTCAATCATTTTGCGATTGTTTACAGAAGTAAAACACAGAAGCAGAACCGCCTTTCCCGTCAACAAAACCAAAAAAGTGAAGCCAAAAAGAAACCTATGCATCCCCTCGGCGAGAACCAAGAAAATAGTGACACGAAGTAATAGGTAAAAAGAAGCAAATAAACCTAAGCCGCTAACTCACAAAAACACAAAACTTTGAAGAAAGGATCCAAAAACCATATAATAAATTCCTGAGTAATCTCGTTTGTTCGGTCCATACTGGAAAGTATTTGCCCTCGGTTTTGTCCGCACAGAACGAGCGACGAAGGAGCGAGGTCTGTACCAAAACTTCATGCAAATACTTTCCCGTACAGGCCTCATACTCGGTTAAAAAGTAATCAATATAAAGGTTATATATCCAAGGATTCTGGTTTATTTAATTTAGCTTTGCCTTGGTTACAATAAGTATTTTAGATTTTATACAAGGTCTGCAATACCGCTACAGCTAAAACCAATTACTGCGGATGCATAAATACAACATAGATAAAAACTACTTGAACATAACTAAAAATAAGTTGGGGAAACGCATAGACTTCGGACAGAGTTACATTTTATGCAAACTGTTTTCCAAGATCGCGAGTCTTCGGGGTTATAAGTAGTTTGAACAGCAGAGTAGTAATAATCTGTAAGTTTAGTTTTAAAGGCTTTTTGAGTGGTTGACAGACGTATTTCGTTGGGCAGGGTATTCCATATTCTAGTTGTTCTTTACTAAGTATGATTTGCTATGCGTAGATGTTCTGTATGGTCGTTCTTCAAAGGCGTTGCTGTTAAATTTCTGTTGATATCTTGTGAGCATGTTAGATTTAGTTTTCTTACGAAGAGTGGATTCGTTAAAGGAAGTGTGTCCATTGGTGGCTTTAAAAAAGAATACCATAAGTAAATATTCGTGCCAGTAAGTTAGAGGGAAAAGGTTTGTTTCAATTAGCCTGTCTTTGTAGGTAGTTTCACTTTTGAAAGGAAGACGAAGAATATGTTTTGTTGCTCGGCGTTGGACCCGTTTAAGTTGTTTTATGAGTTCAACTGATTGTGAGGCCCAGACTTGCGTTGCGTGTCCAAGATGTGAACGGACAATTGCCAAGTAGATGGTATGTCGGGTGGTGGTAGCAAAAACCTTGGATGTGGTTCTCCTTATGTACCCTTAGATGGTGTTGGCTTTCGCAGCTTGTGCGCAGACCTGCTGCTTCCACGAGAGGTCAGAAGAGATCCACACTCCAAGGTCTCGTTCATGTTTGCAACACGCAAGTTCGGTCTTACCCATTGAGTATGGGATCCTTACAAGGTTCTTTATTGATATTATTTGAACCTTGCAATTTTCGTGGTTAAATGGAAGGTTCGTGGACATTGACCACTCATTAATATTTCTCAAGTCCTGCTGCAGTAAGTTGTTGTCTGCTTTTGATGACATACACTTGAACAATTTCGTATCATCAGCAAATGTTACTATTCTAGACGAGTTAAGTGCGTCGCTCAAGTATGCCGTGAGCAAACTCGGGGACTGGTATGTTGTTGACCAAAACGTTAGGTCCGGATTGAACAAAAGCAATTTGGTCTTTTTCTCATTTCGCTTGTATGGATCTCTCAGACGTTGTTTACATTATTCGAACATTGAAGCTACTAAATTATTTAAGACCAGCGAACGAAATGACTTTCTTGGTAGTTGCGCCATGGTTTCACTTTTTGAGGTCATCTTAGTTTCTGGACAATTCATGACTTGAAAAAGCAGTTTTCAAACTTAGCTTCATGAAATATGCCCAACTGGTAACTTTTTGCAGCAAAGCTTCGACTTCCTTCTTTCTGATGAACATCTACAAAGGTGTAAGGGAACTCGAGCTGGCGCTTGATGCCCGAGCATTTGCTAATTGCATGGTGTAAATGACGTTTATCGCTGATATTGAATGGATGCTGATTTGAGTGAATCTAGACTTTTCACGTTCTGATAACCACTTAGCTGAGCTACAAAATTTACAGGTACGTCTGAATTGAGAAACCTGGAAATACAAGTGTGCGAACGGAATGTTTGGTTAATCTTTCTTGCAAACAGCTGTTTTGAGCAGCTTTCAAAGGTGGCTTCAGACTTCATTTTTCTTCATGGGAGGCTCCTCGTATCCAATATTATTGCCTGGATTTTGGTGGTTTTAATGACAAAGTAGAATGAAGATTCTGGGTAATTCATCTCTATAGGAGTGTATCTTTTGAATATTTTGTAGTACTTAACCGGACAGCGTTCATGGTCAGTTGTTTGAGAAGTGGGGAAAAACACTCAACGTCCTGGCCTTGAAAGACTTTGAATCCTTTCTCCACTTCAGTCTTGGCCGCTTCTCGGGTTGCACGTGGATGATTAGCTTCTCCGTGTTCGACCAGCAACTGCTTTCACCTGGATTTTAAAACCTGTCAGGAAAGTTTGAACTCGTCTTCTTTCAGTAATTTACCGGTTAACCCTTTGCGTAGAAGTGCCGTTGAATGCTTCGTTGAAAAATACGTAAGAGTTGCGGTCATTTTTTTTATATATATATGTACCACATGCGTGGGACATTTGAGTTGCCTATATAATGTAGGCTACTCCATCCTGCTCATCAGCACTACACTGATGAGGCCCAATAGGCCGAAACGGTTCCGTCTGTAGTTAATATATATATTATATATATAAATAAATATAATATATATATTATAAATAAATATACATTCATTAACACCAACACTGATATATATATATATATATATATCAGTTCTGTTCAGTACAGTATATGTATCTGTTCAGTACAGTATATATCAGTATATGTCAGTTCTGTTCTGCTGATCCCTATATTCTTCCTTACTTGGACATACGTCTTAATTGATTGCACAAACGGCTTTTCAAACTCTGTTTACTGGAAGCCCAAGTTCAATTTTAATAATATGATTCCTTACTCTTTTAAACGTGGTCTCGTGTTTACCCAACTAAACGGTTATTGTAATGTATTCTCTTCATACCACATTTTTCCTGACATGTATATTTCAAGCTGTTTACCAATTTTAGTTTCCAGCACATTGCTAAAACACATCAACTTTCTTTATCTTAGAAAAAGAAAACCCCTTTCGCAATCCAAGCTTACGTACGCGGCACCGGCAACACTGCATGAAAACTTTAATAGCGAAGACGTGAAAGTTGATGTGTGTTAGCAAAGAACTGCGAACTATAAAGCTCGTTAACAGTTTGAAATATTCATGTTAGGATTTCATATAACCCTAAATCGACCCTTCAAAAGACTTCACAAACGTCGTGCGTTGAAATTTTATTCTCCGTAAAGTATAATGGGATGGTGTTAATAGTGGTCAATCAACACTGTTGAATCCCATTTCATGCAAATAGTCGCTTATGAATGTTACTGACAAAAGCGTAAATAAATGTCGATTAAATAAAATGAATGTATTTTTGCGTTAATGAGTTTGAGGTTGGCGTTAATGATAGCATATTTTCTGATAATGAAAAACAAAATGTGTATTGCAAATGTCGATAATATACTTACGTTTTTTTCAAAAGGATACAAACACCAAAAGCAACTTCTACGACGACGTGAATTTGCCTTAAGCCCGTCGTCGTGGAGCAGATGACCCGCTCATCAGTCAACTGGAACATGCGCGTTGGAGCAATTACTGTCAGTATATTTCCGTGCGGCCTTGTCGTGGAAGTGCGTCGTCGAATCTTAAAGTCCCTAATTTGTCTTCATCGTACGTGGCATGAAGAACAACACTGTGGCTACGTTTACATTAGACAAATTTCTCATGATTCTTAGGCAATCCGGAAACTTTTTGTTAGGATTTAAGGTAGCCGTTTACACTCAAGTAATGAATCCGGTATAGAAAGTCTTCGGATTGCGCACGAACCCGGTGAAATGTGGTCTTATGTAAATATAGCCATAGTGTTGTTCTCCCTGCGGCGCGAGATGAGGACATTCGATACGAGCTAAGATGTTAAACCGAACTGACATATCATATTCAGTAAGTTTGACCACAGAAAACCGACCTTAGACAAAAATATTTCGCGATCAAAGCTTAGATGCAAAGTAGTACAACATGAAATGCATAGTGTAATGGTGTTAATGGTCGTCTTTTGGCGCTATTCAGTGCACTTTGATGCAAATGATTTCTTATCAATGCTAATGAATGTCACGTTTTGTGCAAAAAAATTTTAGTTGAATGTTAGGTAAATTAATGTCGATTCAATAAAATGAATGTATTTTCTCTTTAATGAGTTGGAGGTCAGCATTAATGATGGTATATTTTCTGGTAATGAACTGCAAAAGATGTACAGTATTATAAGCGACAAAATCTTGTTCCTCGACAGAATGTGCGTTTGCATGCAACCATCGGTATCAGGCATTTTATGGCAACTTGCACTATCCAGTTAAAGGCAAAAGGATGATTGAGAAAGCTATCTTCAGAAAGATGACCGGATATGTAATCTCAGAGGTGGATCCAGACTGATGCAACTGTTGCAAGTGCAACAGTCGAAATTTCCTTGGAATAATTAAACTTTCAATAGCCAAACATCCCTCTTGGTCTGTTTTATCCATCTTTTCTTTTTATGCAATCGGGTTCTAGCGTGCGATTGATTTGTCAATATTGCGCCCTTTATATTGATCTGTACGTCACTAATGCAGCCACAGCTGTCGTCAACCGTATGCCTGTTTCTGGTGACAACCGTTCTTACATCGACCAGAAGGCGAGCTTGCTTTGATGCATCTATGATGCAACTGTGGCGTTTGCAACAATCGTACTATATTTCGCCCGTTGCAAATACTAAATTTAGCATCTTTACTGTTACAAACCTATCAAAACTCCGGATTTTGCAAGAGTGGTGCTACATTTAGCAACAGAATTGCAAAGGCCATCACCTTCCAGTTGATCTTATGTTGTGTTTGCCGTTCTATGCTTTGACTATTTTGAAGTAGGGGTTATTCTACGAGGAAAAGACGACTGATTTATTCGCCCTAAGATGCCCTTGTGTGAGAATTTTATGATCTGAAATTCGAAAGAAGAATGACGTGTTTTCGGATAAAGTGCGGATTTTGAAATGTTAACGAAGTTGGTCGCGTTTTGAAAGGACTAGAGAAGTGAT
Source organism: Heliopora coerulea (assembly GCA_030142905.1). Classification (NCBI taxonomy): domain Eukaryota; kingdom Metazoa; phylum Cnidaria; class Anthozoa; order Scleralcyonacea; family Helioporidae; genus Heliopora; species Heliopora coerulea. The sequence goes on along the minus strand of JASJOG010000172.1, from coordinate 528,474 downwards.
AGTTTAAACATATGTGTTAAAATATATACATGTATTTATCATCGCTTTCAAGACTGTCAAACGACGTTCAAGAGAATCCAAATTTCGCGATATATGAGACAGTTTATTCAAAAAACCAATGTTTGAGCTTATTTTAGTCAAGGGAATCTGGTTAAATTTGGCGACAGTGTGGGTGCATAGTGTGTGGCAGTCTCATTGACTCCTATAATTTTCAGATACAGTAAATCCATTTGTAATTGAAATTGGCTTGACTTGAACAATATTTTATTTCATGAAAATTGTTTGTATAATTTCATTTAAGGTTCTGTACAAACAGATTTTTTGTTGCTGACAGATGTCTCTGGCATGGTATCAATGAACGAAAAAATTCATTATTTAAATTACAGTGTATCATCGACTGGAGAATTGTCATTGTCATGTCGACTTAGGACAATGGACCTTAGGTTTTTGAAATGCATTTACAAAGTTATTTTCCGATGGTGAACAAACTAGGAATGTTGCTGGCTCACTGTTGATTGTAATATTGTAGCAGTGTTAAAAATATTCAGTGACAATCTTATGATCTTTGACTTGCAAGCAAGGGTACTATCATGGAATTCCAAGCTCTTTTAGTAGATGTGTTTTACTTAGTATCATGGGGCTTGAAAGTATTGTATTCCATTTTTAAATGAGTTCACCTCAACAATATTATATTCCATTGGACATAAAAGGAATTTCAATTCCTTCCGGATGCATTGCTCATGATGAAAATCTTCAGGAATCAGTAAACAATAACATTTTTGAAAGTTTGCATGCCCAGTAGAGAAGGAGTAATGATAGTGATGTGTACTGTAAGGTGACAGGTTCAAAAGGCAAAGCAAAATGGGCAAAACACATGCATTATCTAAAAAGAAAAAGAGTTCAAAATGGGTTAAGCAGACAAAAGGGACTGGTAAAGTGCTGGATATAAAAAGAGAGTTAATCAGCTGAAAGTAGAGAGAAATGTTTGGAAACTTTGCATTTTTAATACGGACAGTCCTGGCCATGTAATAAAAAATCTTACTTGAAGGCGAATTGAGCGAGAAGGGTAAGTGGATAATCCCTTCGACCACCGCGCGAAGTGCAATGCGAGGGTTCTAATCTCGACGTGCGTGGAGTCCTTTTACACGTGTGTCCACTAGGGAAAAAAATTTTCACAGTGTCTATGTTTGTATATATATCTATATATAGGTATCTATCCAAGGATTCCGGTCACTCAAGTATGCCGTGTGCAAACTCGGGGACTAGTATGTTGTTGACAAAACGAGAGTTCGGATTGAACGTTATTGTTCTCCTTTTTTCGCTTTTATGGACCTCTTCGAAGTTGTGTACATCATTTGAACACTGAAGCCAGTAAATGATTGAACACCAGCTTACGAAAAGGGTTTCTTTAAAATTAATCGGTGCTTACGACTGGTTTCTGTTTTTGAAGCCATCTTGGTAAGAGAACCATTCATGATTTTGAAAGGGCAGTTTTTAAATTTAGCTGCATGGAATATGCCCATCTTTTCACTTTTCACAGCGAGACTTTGACTTTGTTCTTTCTGGTGAATATCTACAAATGACGTTAAGGAACTCGGGCTGGCGCATGTTGCCCGTACATTTGCTGAGGGACTCAGTGTAAACTACATTCTTCGCTGACATTGAACGGAAGGTGATTTGTATGAATTGAGAATTTTCAAGTTTGGGTAATCATTTTGATGAGCTACGTAGTTCCCAGGTACGTGCAAATTGAGAAGCCTTGAAAGTCAAGTTTCGCAAACAAAATGGTTCGCTAATTTTCCTTGCGGACCATTGTTTTCAGCAGCTTCCGAAAGAAGCTTCCCGACTTCATTCTTCGCTAGGGGAGACTTCTTGTACCAAATATTATCTTCCCTCCCAGATACAGCCAGCAATTTGCTTTCTTATAAATTTTAAATTTTTCTGGTAAGCTTAAACTTGTCTTCTTTTCTCAAACTGTTGAACCTTTTTCGTTGAGGAGCTGGGAAATGCTTTGTTGAAAAGCCGTAGTCGTGGATTTGTACGCTTTGGCTTTTTCAATTTTACACATTCGAAAATGAACGTAGCAAAAAGTTTAGTCTCGTAAAAGGTACCTTTTCTGCTTCTCTCAACTCGTTTTTGTTGCCACAAAAGTTTTACCAGGTTTGCTTGTCGTATTTTGTATTTCGTGTTTTATATTTTCCGTATTTTGGCCTGAGCAATAAGATTGCAGAATTTGTTCATGTTTTCTTTTTTTATTTTGTCGGTTTCGTCATTCGTTTCATCTTCGTCACTAAATTCGTATACCTTTGATTGAATACTTAGTATAGATCTCCATCATAGCTCCTCTCAGACGTTTCTGACCAACTTTGAGATAATGTAGAATTTATCGATTTTTTAAGACAAAAAATATCCAAAAACATTTCCAATCATGAGCTGTCGGTAATGCTGGTAATAATAATAATAAAACACTACAGTCAGAAGGAGTTACAAAGTGAAGTCTACAGGAAGCAACACGAATCGTGCAATATGTGGCTGAAACAAAGCCTTGATCCGAGAAAAACAGCTGCAATAGTTAACATGATGGAGAAAATGATAGGAACTAGACTATGGAAAGTATCAAGGGGATTGCCTTGCGTTAATGTAAAATGTAGAGTTTGTGGTGAGCAAAAAGAAACTGGATCATCTTTTGGATGGATGTAAAATGTTAGCGCCAAGCGAATACATCAGAAGGCATAACCGAGCGTAAATGATATTTGCAGTTCAATGGGCAAAAGAACATAAGCTAATTGATGGTCAAACCAGGTGGGAAAGAGGACACGTTTTGGAGAGCAGTACTGCAAAGTTAATGTGTTACTTTGAATTCCATTTAAGAAAGAAGACAACATTCAGGCGACCAGACTTGACGTTAGAGGACAAACGAATGAAAATAATTTGGATTTGTGACATGACATGCCCACAAGAAGATAACATCGAAACCAAGACGAATGAGAAACGAACATAGTACCAGCAGTTAGCATTCGAAATGAGAGAAAGACGTGTCGGATTCAAAGTGATCGCGGTTCCAATTGTGGTAGGGTGTCTTGGAGAAGGTATCAATAAATCAATCAAGGAAGTGCGAAGAATATTCAAAAATGATGAATTGGTGAAACAAATTGTAGGAACGATGCAAAAGACGGTACTGATAGATTGCGAAACGATACTGAAAAAGATACTTTCAGGATTAGTTCAATATGCAGAAAACTAACATGTTTGGTTGTAGAGTGGATTATAGGGGGATTAGCCCAGTTTGAATTACTTGCTATCAACCAATATTACCAAACAATCAAACCTGACTATCTTCTGCTCTACTTCTGTGTTGATTGTGTTAAAAGAACCGTTGTAGAGGGACCGAAAAATTTGGTGTCCCTGTTATTAGGCTATTTATCAATAACGATTTGTAGCTATCATATTTCATAATAATGATAATGATAATAA